>CM032329.1:12046003-12299964 GCA_019022515.1 Quercus aquifolioides | reverse complement strand
ACATTGTAGATTCACTACAACAAAAGTGGACTATGGTGACGAAATCTAGTGAGGATAAACAATTTCGTCACCAAATGATAACATTTAGTGAGGGAAAGAAGAATTCGTCACCAAATATTATAAAATTTTTAAAATTGGTGACGAAATCAATATTTCGTCACCAAAGATGTACCAATTGGTGACGAAATATTTATTTCGTCACTATAGGTCATGAAAAAAAGGCAAATCTAGGGTGACGAAATATTCATGTCACCAAAGACTTACCAGAGGTGACGAAATTCTAAATTCCTCACCCAATATTAGGATGTAGGTGTTTTTGGTGATGAAATAAATTTTCGTCACCTATTGTTTAACCAAAGACTAACCGGAGGTGATGAAATTCCAAATTCATTTTTATAATTTTAGGCTATTTTGGTCATTTTTTAGGTTTAGGGGGTATTTTGGTTATTTTATAAGTTTTAGGGTATTTTGGTCATTTTTTAAGGTTTCGAGAGTATTTTCGGTTATTTTTTAGGTTTAGGGGAGTATTTTGGTAATTCTCATATTTCAAGGGTACTTTGGTCAATTTTTAGGTTTCATGGGTATTTTGGTAATTTTTAGGTGTTGGGCAGTATTTCGGTAATTTCTTAGGTTTAGGAAGTATTTTTGTCATTTTTAAGTTTTGAGGGGTATTTTGGTCATTTTAAAGGGTTCGGAGGTATTTCGGTTATTTTTTAGGTTTAGGGGGTATTTTGGTATTTTTTTAGTTTCCGGCGATATTTTGGTAATGTTTTAAGTTTTAGGGGTATTTTGGTAATTTTATGGTTTTAGAGGTATCTCGGTAATTTTTTTAGATTTAGGGTGCATTTCGACAATTTTAGAGAGTTATAGGAGTACTTTGGTTATTTGCAAGTTTTAAGGGCAATTTGGTAATTTTCATTATTGGGTAATTGGATGGGTTGTGGTTTACCCATAATAATTTAGTTGAGTTAGGTTTGGGTTAGATTTAATTAGTTAAATGGGTAATAATGGGCAAATGGGTAATATCCAAACCATATCCAAACTGTTTCCACCTAATAATGGGTAAATGGGTAAGAATTTTTTACGGACCCAAAAAGCCCTCTAAAAAAATCTTATTTGTGATGGCAAAATAAAGCCCTCGCAAATACTTGGTAAAATGTGAAATATTTGTGACCAATAAGAAAAGCTGTCGCAATTATGTGTTATAACCGTCACAAATACTAATATTTTGGAGGGAACTAAAATATTAGTATTTTTCATGTTTACATTATCTTCATATATTTTTCATGCTTACAAAATTTTAAGTTGATCAAATATTAATAGGCATGTCATCAATCAATTGTCTAAATTAAAGTTTTTGTAGTTTAAAATAACACATAAAAGATGAGTTTAAAGATCAATTGGTAAATTACATCTGATTGGCATGAAAATTGGCATGCATGTTAAGAACATATAGAACATATAATCCAACGGTTGAATTTTCAAAATATGCATTCAATAATAAGTTATTGGGTGGTGTAATATTTTTTAGAGTTACATTAGGTGTAACTTGAACCCAACCCTATATTTCTTAATTCAATGTGAATTTTGACAAATATACCGTTAGATTACATTATATTCATATACTTTTCATGCTTACAAAATTTCAAGGTGATCAAAAATTAATAGGCATGTCATCAATCAATTGCCTAAATTCAAGTTTTTGTAGTTTAAAATAACGCATAAAAGATGAGTTTAAAGATCAACGGTAAATTACATCCGATTGACATTAAAATTGGCATGCATGTTAAGAACATATAGAACATGTAATCCAACGGTTGACTTTTCAAAATATGCATTCAATAATAAGTTATTGAGTGCTATAACATTTTTTAGAGTTACGTCAGGTATAACTTGAACTCAACCCTATATTTCTTAATTCAATTTAAATTTTTAACAAATCTACCGTTAGATTACATTATCTTCAAACATTTTTCATGCTTACAAAATTTCAAGGCGATCAAAGATTAAGTGCCACGTCATCAATCAATAGTCTAGATTCAAGTTTTAGTAGTTTAAAATAATGCATAAAATATGAGTTTATAGATCAAAAGGTAAATTACATCCGATTGGCATGAAAATTGGCATGCATGTTAAGAACATATAGAACATGTAATCCAACGGTTGGATTTTCAAAATATGCATTCACTAACAAGTTATTAAGTGGTGTAACATTTTTTTGAGTTACATCAGGTGTAACTTGAACCCAACCCTATATTTCTTAATTCACTGTGAATTTTGACAAATATACCGTTAGATTACATTATCTTCATATATTTTTCTTGATTACAAAATTTCAAAGTGATCAAAGATTAATAGGCATATCATCAATCAATTGTCTAAATTCAAGTTTTTGTAGTTTAAAATAACGCATAAAAGATGAGTTTAAAGATCAAATGGTAAATTCATCTAATCGGCATGAAAATTGGCATGCATGTTAAAAACATATAGAACATGTAATTCAACGGTTGGATTTTTAAAATATGCATCCAATAACAAGTTATTGGGCGGTGTAACATTTTGTAGAGTTACATCGGGTGTAACTTGAACCCAACCCTATATTTCTTAATTCAATGTGAATTTTGACAAATATACCGTTAGATTACATTATCTTCATATATATTTCATGCTTACAAAATTTTAAGGTGATCAAAGATTAATAAGCATGTCATCAATCAATTCTTTAAATTCAAGTTTTTGTAGTTTAAATAACGCATAAAAGATGAGTTCAAAGATCAAATGGTAAATTACATCCGATTGACATTAAAATTGGCATGCATGCTAAGAACATATAGAAAATGTAATCCAACGGTTGAATTTTCAAAATATATATTCTATAATAGGTTATTGAGTGGTATAACATTTTTTAGAGTTACGTCAGATGTAACTTAAACCCAACCCTATATTTCTTAATTCAATGTGAATTTTGACAAATCTAACGTTAGATTACATTATCTTCATATATTTTTCATGCTTACAAAATTTCAAGGCAATCAAAGATAAATTGCCACATTATTAATCAATTGTCTAGATTCAAGTTTTAGTAGTTTAAAATAATTCATAAAATATGGATTTATAGATCAAATGATAAATTATATCCGATTGGCATGAAAATTGGCATGCATGTTAAGAACATATAGAACATATAATCCAACGGTTGGATTTTCAAAATATGCATTCAATAATAAGTTATTGGGTGGTGTAACATTTTTTTGAGTTACATCTGGTGTAACTTGAACCCAACCCTATATTTCTTAATTCAATGTGAATTTTGATAAATATACCGTTAGATTACATTATATTCATATACTTTTCATGCTTACAAAATTTCAAGGTGATCAAAAATTAATAGGCATGTCATCAATCAATTGTCTAAATTCAAGTTTTTGTAGTTTAAAATAACGCATAAAAGATGAGTTTAAAGATCAACGGTAAATTACATCCGATTGACATTAAAATTGGCATGCATGTTAAGAACATATAGAACATGTAATACAACGGTTGACTTTTCAAAATATGCATTCAATAATAAGTTATTGAGTGCTATAACATTTTTTAGAGTTACGTCACGTATAACTTGAACTCAACTCTATATTTCTTAATTCAATTTAAATTTTTAACAAATCTACCGTTAGATTACATTATCTTCAAATATTTTTCATGCTTACAAAATTTCAAGGTGATCAAAGATTAAGTGCCACGTCATCAATCAATAGTCTAGATTCAAGTTTTAGTAGTTTAAAATAATGCATAAAATATGAGTTTATAGATCAAAAGGTAAATTACATCCGATTGGCATGAAAATTGGCATGCATGTTAAGAACATATAGAACATGTAATCCAACGGTTGGATTTTCAAAATATGCATTCACTAACAAGTTATTAAGTGGTGTAACATTTTTTTGAGTTACATCAGGTGTAACTTGAACCCAACCCTATATTTCTTAATTCACTGTGAATTTTGACAAATCTACCGTTAGATTACATTATCTTCATATATTTTTCTTGATTACAAAATTTCAAAGTGATCAAAGATTAATAGGCATATCATCAATTAATTGTCTAAATTCAAGTTTTTGTAGTTTAAAATAACGCATAAAAGATGAGTTTAAAGATCAAATGGTAAATTCATCTAATCGGCATGAAAATTGGCATGCATGTTAAAAACATATAGAACATGTAATTCAACGGTTGGATTTTTAAAATATGCATCCAATAACAAGTTATTGGGTGGTGTAACATTTTGTAGAGCTACATCGGGTGTAACTTGAACCCAATCCTATATTTCTTAATTCAATGTGAATTTTGACAAATATACCGTTAGATTACATTATCTTCATATATATTTCATGCTTACAAAATTTCAAGGTGATCAAATATTAATAAGCATGTCATCATTCAATTCTTTAAATTCAAATTTTTGTAGTTTAAATAACGCATAAAAGATGAGTTCAAAGATCAAATGGTAAATTACATCTGATTGACAATAAAATTGGCATGCATGCTAAGAACATATAGAAAATGTAATCCAACGGTTGAATTTTCAAAATATGTATTCTATAATAGGTTATTGAGTGGTATAACATTTTTTAGAGTTACGTCAGATGTAACTTAAACCCAACTCTATATTTCTTAATTCAATGTGAATTTTGACAAATCTAATGTTAGATTACATTATCTTCATATATTTTTCATGCTTACAAAATTTCAAGGCAATCAAAGATAAATTGCCACATTATCAATCAATTGTCTAGATTCAAGTTTTAGTAATTTAAAATAATTCATAAAATATGAATTTATAGATCAAATGGTAAATTATATCCGATTGGCATGAAAATTGGCATGCATGTTAAGAACATATAGAACATATAATCCAACGGTTGGATTTTTAAAATATGTATTCAATAATAAGTTATTGGATGGTGTAATATTTTTTAGAGTTACATTAGGTGTAACTTGAACCCAACCCTATATTTCTTAATTCAATGTGAATTTTGACAAATATACCGTTATATTACATTATATTCATATACTTTTCATGCTTACAAAATTTCAAGGTGATCAAAAATTAATAGGCATATCATCAATCAATTGTCTAAATTCAAGTTTTTTTAGTTTAAAATAACGCATAAAAGATGAGTTTAAAGATCATCGGTAAATTACATCCGATTGACATTAAAATTGGCATGCATGTTAAGAACGTATAGAACATGTAATCCAACGGTTGACTTTTCAAAATATGCATTCAATAATAAGTTATTGAGTGCTATAACATTTTTTAGAGTTACGTCAGGTATAACTTGAACTCAACCCTATATTTCTTAATTCAATTTAAATTTTTAACAAATCTACCGTTAGATTACATTATCTTCAAATATTTTTCATGCTTACAAAATTTCAAGGCGATCAAAGATTAAGTGTCACGTCATCAATCAATAGTCTAGATTCAAGTTTTAGTAGTTTAAAATAATACATAAAATATGAGTTTATAGATCAAAAGGTAAATTACATCCGATTGGCATGAAAATTGGCATGCATGTTAAGAACATATAGAACATGTAATCCAACGGTTGAATTTTCAAAATATGCATTTACTAACAAGTTATTAAGTGGTGTAACATTTTTTTTAGTTACATCAGGTATAACTTGAACCCAACCCTATATTTCTTAATTCACTGTGAATTTTGACAAATCTACCGTTAGATTACATTATCTTCATATGTTTTTCTTGATTAAAAAATTTCAAAGTGATCAAAGATTAATAGGCATATCATCAATCAATTGTCTAAATTCAAGTTTTGGTAGTTTAAAATAACGCATAAAAGATGAGTTTAAAGATCAAATGGTAAATTCATCTAATCGGCATGAAAATTGGCATGCATGTTAAAAACATATAGAACATGTAATTCAACGGTTGGATTTTTAAAATATGCATCCAATAACAAGTTATTGGGTGGTGTAACATTTTGTAGAGTTACATCGGGTGTAACTTGAACCCAACCCTATATTTCTTAATTCAATGTGAATTTTGACAAATATACCGTTGGATTACATAATCTTCATATATATTTCATGCTTACAAAATTTCAAGGTGATCAAAGATTAATAAGCATGTCATCAATCAATTGTTTAAATTCAAATTTTTGTAGTTTAAATAACGCATAAAAGATGAGTTCAAAGATCAAATGGTAAATTACATCCGATTGACATTAAAATTGGCATGCATGCTCAGAACATATAGAAAATGTAATCCAACGGTTAAATTTTCAAAATATGTATTCTATAATAGGTTATTGAGTGGTATATTTTTTAGAGTTACGTCAGATGTAACTTAAACCCAACCTTATATTTCTTAATTCAATGGGAATTTTGACAAATCTAACGTTAGATTACATTATCTTCATATATTTTTCATGCTTACAAAATTTCAAGGCAATCAAAGATAAATTGCCACATTATCAATCAATTGTCTAGATTCAAGTTTTAGTAGTTTAAAATAATTCATAAAATATGAATTTATAGATCAAATGGTAAATTATATCCGATTGGCATGAAAATTGGCATGCATGTTAAGAACATATAGAACATATAATCCAACGGTTGGATTTTCAAAATATGCATTCAATAATAAGTTATTGGGTGGTGTAATAATTTTTAGAGTTACATTAGGTGTAACTTGAACCCAACCCTATATTTCTTAATTCAATGTGAATTTTGACAAATATATCGTTAGATTACATTATATTCATATACTTTTCATGCTTACAAAATTTCAAGGTGATCAAAAATTAATAGGCATGTCATCAATCAATTGTCTAAATTCAAGTTTTTGTAGTTTAAAATAACGCATAAAAGATGAGTTTATAGATCAAAAGGTAAATTACATCCGATTGGCATTAAAATTGGCATGCATGTTAAGAACATATAGAACATGTAATCCAACGGTTGGATTTTCAAAATATGCATTCACTAACAAGTTATTAAGTGGTGTAACATTTTTTTGAGTTACATCAGGTGTAACTTGAACCCAACCCTATATTTCTTAATTCACTGTGAATTTTGACAAATCTACCGTTAGATTACATTATCTTCATATATTTTTCTTGATTACAAAATTTCAAAGTGATCAAAGATTAATAGGCATATCATCAATCAATTGTCTAAATTCAAGTTTTTGTAGTTTAAAATAACGCATAAAAGATGAGTTTAAAGATCAAATGGTAAATTCATCTAATCGGCATGAAAATTGGCATGCATGTTAAAAACATATAGAACATGTAATTCAACGGTTGGATTTTTAAAATATGCATCCAATAACAAGTTATTGGGTGGTGTAACATTTTGTGGAGTTATATCGGGTGTAACTTGAACCGAACCCTATATTTCTTAATTCAATGTGAATTTTGACAAATATACCGTTAGATTACATTATCTTCATATATATTGCATGCTTACAAAATTTTAAGGTGATCAAAGATTAATAAGCATGTCATCAATCAATTATTTAAATTCAAGTTTTTGTAGTTTAAATAACGCATAAAAGATGAGTTCAAAGATCAAATGGTAAATTACATCCGATTGACATTAAAATTGGCATGCATGCTAAGAACATATAGAAAATGTAATTCAACGGTTGAATTTTCAAAATATGTATTCTATAATAGGTTATTGAGTGGTATAACATTTTTTAGAGTTACGTCAGATGTAACTTAAACCCAACCCTATATTTCTTAATTCAATGTGAATTTTGACAAATCTAACGTTAGATTACATTATCTTCATATATTTTTCATGCTTACAAAATTTCAAAGGAATCAAAGATAAATTGCCACATTATCAATCAATTGTCTAGATTCAAGTTTTAGTAGTTTAAAATAATTCATAAAATATGGATTTATAGATCAAATGGTAAATTATATCCGATTGGCATGAAACTTGGCATGCATGTTAAGAACATATAGAACATATAATCCAACGGTTGGATTTTCAAAATATGCATTCAATAATAAGTTATTGGATGGTGTAACATTTTTTTGAGTTACATCTGGTGTAACTTGAACTCAACCCTGTATTTCTTAATTCAATGTGAATTTTGACAAATCTACCGTTAGATTACATTATCTTCATATATTTTTCTTGATTACAAAATTTCAAGGTGATCAAAGATTAATTACCGTGTCATCAATCAATTGTCTAGATTCAAGTTTTAGTAGTTTAAAATATTGCATAAAATATGAATTTATAGATCAAATGGTAAATTACATCCGATTGGCATGAAAATTGGCATGATTGTTAAGAACATATAGAATATGTAATCCAACGGTTGGATTTTCAAAATATGCATTCAATAATAAGTTATTTGGTGATGTAACATTTTTTGAGTTACATCAAGTGTAACTTGAACCTAACTCTATATATCTTAATTCATTGTGAATTTTGACAAATCTACTGTTAGAAAGGGTTGGATGGCACAGGTTTGGATCTTCCATTGAATCGCCATGGAAACTTGAAAAGTGCTTCCAGTGATCAAAGCCTCAAGGACATTCTTCTCCAAATTAAGTCTTCCAAAACCCCTGTAAGCACTCAATGATTGTTTTTTATTTTCTGGGTTTTTTGTTTTTGAAATTATATTTGCTTGTTTAGTTTTCATGTTTTGATTAGTTTCAGTGGCAAAGGATAGTACTGGTTGATTGTTTTATTTTTCAGATCTTTACTATAAAACTGCTGCGTTTTTCCCATGAAAAAAATAAAAAAAATGCTGCGTTTTGGTGTTTTAAGCAAATTGGCCAATAATCGGTTCAATCATACCAGTTTTCAGTTTTTAAGGTTAAACCAGCCAGTTCTCAGTTATTTACTGTGGTTACTGAATTTTTTGAAGAAAAAGGAAAAAATAGCACGTGCTGAAATTTTTTTTGATTTCTTTTTGGGCGGTGCCCAATTTTCAGGCGTGTTCTAAATTTTTTTCATTATTTTTTATTTGTGTAAACAAAACACTGTTACTCTCTCTTTTTCCTCCCACAGACTGACCCACGCCTCTCAGCCTCCCAAAAAGACCGGCAAGCTCTCTCTCATCGATCCTTTCTCTCTCATCACTCTTCTCTCTCTCTCTCTCTCTCTCTCTCTAGCCCTGTTAAACTTGGTGACTTTGTGGATTATTTATTATTATTATTTTCCCTCTTTAACCCTAAATTCCCAATCTCACACCTCTCTCTTAGAATTGTTTTTTTAGAATCGTTTTTTTTAAGAAGTGAAATAGAATCGTTTTTTTAATTTTAATTTTGTCAGCATTGTGTTTTTAAGACTAAGGCTTTCTTGCATGTGTTTGTTACATTATTCAACTGGCAATGTGTAACGTAGGTTTCTTGTCCATAGGGGTTGAATTGGGGTGAATTTGCATTGGATGGTTTTTGAGTCCATCTATTGCTCTTTATGCTTTCAAGTTCAAGCATGCCTTTGTGTTAGAATGTAATGTAATCTCTCTGAATTTATGTCTTCAATAAAACTTATTGAACTCGAGGCTATGTTGTATTAGTATAAGATGTGACCATTAAAAACACATGAGTTTTGCCATTATATGATTTGTTGCTCAGTTCATCTTGTCTATGATTTGGGTTTTCTCATAAATGCTTGTTTATCCACCCAATTTCTTGGCTTAGCTACTACCTATATGTGGTTTGCTTGTTTGTTCTTATGCTTGAAATGTTTTGTGTTTTGGGTTCTCTAGTGTGTAGTTTCTCTGTCTAACAGCCACCCTGAAAAGTGGTGCAAGGTGATAGCTTGGATATATGTGATTTGCTTCATGTTTCTGATGGCTGAATGCTATTTGTGTTTTGGGTTCTCTCATTTGTTGTTTCTTTGACCAAGAAATTGGGTATAAAAATGGTGCAAGGTGAATAATGAAATTGGGTATAAAAATCTAATAATGAATTTTTTATTAAATTTTTATTTAGGTGTGATGTATCATGTGGTGTAGGAAATGTAAGTAAATACTACGTTTTCTTTCAGAAGTAAATATATTTCTTGTGCTGGCCAACTAAGCCTTGTGACTTATTATAATTATTTATGACCATTAAACCTTGTGTTGAACTTTCATTTGTGTAGGGTTGAGTTTGCTTGGCTTTCTATGAGTATAAGCTGAGGTAAGGATTTTGGGTCATTTAAGACTAGTATTAGATTTTTTTTGCTCTAGGGTTTTGTCTTCTAAAACTTAAATTGAAGTTTACACGTTGATTTGGATTGAAAATCTTATTTAAACTTGTTTAATGAAATTGGTGATGCTTGATATATTTGTGGGTTGTTGATTTGGAGCAAGCGGGTGACTTGCATGTTGTTATATGATGGTTGAGTTGATATTGTGAGTGTTGATTTCTTTGTGTTTATCTTTTAATTTTTGAAGTATATCTAGAATTGAATACATAAAGTATTTATCAATTTTTAAACTTTTGATTCTTTTTGGACTAAAAGTAAAGGAGTGTAAGAATGAAATTGTGACTCTGGAGGGTTGAGTAGAAGAGCTCCAGGATGCAAACTTTAGGCTGGAGGAGAAGATGGATTGCATCATACAATATTTGAGGAGCAAGGGTGATAGTGACATTTGTGGCAGTGGGGGGAGCTCATCTACAAACTAGAACACACCTTGGTTAGTTTTTTATTTTCCTGCCTAAGAGCATTACTATTGGGGTTGTATATGGTATATGTTGCTATATTTTAGCATAAAAACACAAAAACAAGCATTACCCAGTCTCTCAATTGTAAATTTTTTTACAATTGTGCTGTAGTAACCTCTTAAATGTATGAGGGTACCGTAGCACAATTGTGCTATAATTGGGTTTTTTGTTTAATGGTGGTGGTGGGTTTTTTGTTTGTGGTGGTAGTTGGATTTTTTGTTTAATGGTGGTGGTGGGTTTTGTGTTAATGATGGTGGCTGGATTTTTTGTTTATTGTGTGGTTGGGTTTTTGTGTTTATGGTGCTGGTTGGGTTTTTTGTTTAATGTTGGTGGTGGGTTATTTGTTTATTGTGATGGCTGAGTTTTTTGTTTATGGTAGTAACTGTGTTTTTGTGTTCATGGTGGTGACTGTGTTTTTTGTTTAATGGTGGTGGTGGGTTTTTTGTTTATGGTGGTGGCTGCGTTTTTTGTTTAATGTTGGTGGTGAGTTTTTTGTTTATTGTGATGGTTGGATTTTTTGTTTATGGCAGTGGCTAAGTTTTTGTGTTAATAGTGATGGCTGTGTTTTTTGTTTAATGGTGGTGGTGGGTTTTTTGTTTATGGTAGTGGTTAAGTTTTTGTGTTAATGGTGGTGGCTGTGCTTTTTGTTTAATGGTGGTGGTTAGGTTTTTTGTTTATGATAGTGACTGGGTTTTTGTGTTAATGGTGGTGGCTGTGTTGTTTAATAATAGTGTGGGTTTTTTGTTTATGTTGTTGGCTAAGTTTTTTGTTTAAGGTTGGTGGTGAGTTTTTTGTTTTTTGCGATGGTTGGGTTTTTTGTTTATGGTAGTCGTTGAGTTTTTGTGTCAATGGTGGTGGCTGTGTATTTTGTTTAATGGTGGTGGCTAGTTTTATTTATTTATTTATTTTAATAGTGTTGGCTAGATTTTTTATTCGTTGTGGTGGTTGGGTTTGTGTTTATGATGGTGGCTGGGTTTTTGTTTTGGATTTCACTTTATTTGTTTTATTTTAAATTGGGATTTTTCTACATTTTTTATGATTTCTCCATGGTTTTTAATGTGGGTTTGGTTTTTATTTGATGAGAATGTTGTGGGTCTTCTTTCTTTGATAGTTTGGCTTCATATGATGTTGCATTATGATTATTGTCTAGTTTGTTATTGGGTATTCTGTGGACATTTTCTGCATTGTCTTACTAATAATAATCTTTTTGTTGTTGTTGTAGTACATCTTATCAGGGATATAGGTTTGCAGTTTAGTTTGTTATTGATGTATTTTCCTTTATACTTGTGCAGATATGGGATTGGTGGCAAAAAGATAGCTTTTGTGGGACTACTTGAACTCAAATAATTTTCTGTAAAGTTTGGGAGCTAAGACATCATTTGTATATAAATAGTTGTAATTACTTTGTGAACATCTTTATTGCATTTTTAGATTGAATGGATGTTTTTTTTATGGATTTTCTTAGAAATGAATGGATGTTTTTTTATTTATTTATTATGGATTTGGTTAGAAATGAACAGGTTAATGTAATGCCAAGTAAATGTAAAAAATATTAATAAAAAAATAAAATTGGTGACGATAATTTTTGTCGCCATATCTGACTATAAGCAGAAATTGGTGACGAAATAATTCCTCACCTGATCTATTGAAATTAAAAATAAAAAAAAAACAATCGGTGACGCAAAACTTCGTCACCTAATCTATTGAAATTGGAAAAAAAAAACATTTGGTGACGAAATATTCTGTCACTGAAAATAAGGTTTAATGACGAAAATATTAGGTGACGAAAAATTTTTGTCACCTATCATTTTTTATTGGTGACGAAAAAGTTTCGTCACCTATCATGTTTTTATTGGTGACGAAACATTTTCGTCACCAATACATTCTGTGACGGAGCTTAGGTGACGAATGCTGTTTCATCACCATATGTATTCGGTGACGAAATAAGGACATATTGTGATGAAAGGTTTCGTCACCATAGTCCACTTTTGTTGTAGTGATTGTGCAGTTGCCTGTGAAGAAAAAAAATTATGTATTATACTTGTTATGCAGATTGTTTGTTTCATTGTTACATAAAGCATGTCAAGATGCATTAAAATGCTATTTATACACAGAATCCTAGGGCTACATCCAATTTTATACATGAAAGCTCGAATTTGTATTAAAACACAAGAGTTTATTCAGACCCCAAATTAAAAATTACGACTAGATTACTTTTACTCTTATTTAATCAAAGTGTAGAACAAGAGTAAATGTGCGCAATGAACCGATACTACTCTAGTGCATAAACAAGAACAACAAACAATAAAAATAAATCACAAGAGTAAAGGAAGAGAGATGCAAATACAAGATGACATCAAGACGTGTTATCGAAGAGGAAACCGAAAAACTCGGAAAAAACCTCTCCGCAACCCTTCAAATCGAAATCGATCCACTAGAGAATAAAGTTGGAGTACACGAATAACAAAAGACCCTCCAATCCTAGTTTACACCATGTACTTGAGCCCTCTAAGCTCCTACTACCAACGGACTTCTCAGAGTCATGTCTTCTCTAGGTTGTTGGATCCCGCAATACACCCGATTGCATCCGTCAAACCTCATCGGCTTCTTTTGGCAAATCTCCAAAGCTTCCTAAACTCTAAAACACTCTCTACACTCTAAAAAGGTGTGAGTTGTGTTTTGGTACAAATCTCCTCTCAAGGTATGATAATGGGAAAGGGAAGAAAAAGAGGCTACAATGATTTCTCACTAAGGATGAGTAGCTCTCTCTCTCTAAAAGATGGATGTGTTGTGTTGTAGAAAAATTATCTAGGGTTTTTCTCTCTAAATAACCTCTCTTACTTTTGTGGGGAATGAGGGTATATATAGTATGGGTGAAGGGTAAGAAAGTCACACTCAAAAATCTCCAGGCAGAGAGTTTTGCAGGTATCTCGCGGGTTGACCTTTCTCGCGAGACACTCGCGAAACTGACAGTTTGTCACGACTCTTTCGTGGGTAGGCTTCTCGCGAGGCACTCACGAAATCCACTTATTCATCCAATACATGCTCGATTTTTCACCAACTTAATACTAAACCCAATACAATAAAATCCCACAAAATACAAGGAAATAATTTAATGCAATTACAACACTTTTTGTCATAGAATAAAGCCAACATAAAACATAATTGTAAATCACAACTTTACAATACATATAGTTCCATCTCTCTATACATAAAATTGGATGTAGCCCTAGGATTTTGTGTATAAATTGCATTTTAGTGCATATTGACATGCTTTATGTAACAATGAAATAAACAATTTGCATAACTAATATAATACAAAATTTTTTTCTTCATAGGCATTCATGCAATCCATGAAACCCTTATAAACACAATTTACATGCTTTGAAAGTTCCACTCTATGTCGAAATTCTGCAGACTTTTCAATATTTTTTTGTGAGGCAATTATAAGAAGTGGAATTAAAATCTTGTTCACTTTGGCAATTGGCATGATCCAATTTCCACTTTGTTGGAGCTGCAGTAGTATTCATGCCATCATCTTTGAAGCTTGGACTTTCTGACCATATGCCAGAATCTATAACACCAATGAAAACATTTTTTTCATAATTTGTAGTTGGCCATTTAAAGCTAAGGCCCGCTAAACCTATTCAAAGTCCAAGAGCCTAAACAATTTCGTTAATACTTGACCACACAGGTTGAGATTTTTTCCCAAATTCTTTGCCTGCAACAAGCATCTTATGGAGCCCAACAGCCCAACTGTATTACTTGACGGATTGAACCTTTGCAATCCATGAATTTTAATTTACGATCTCGGTTTTATGAAAAACCCAGACTTTAGTTCATGATATGAGGCTTGCGACCCAAATTTTCTACTACTTCACAGATTGGGCTTATGGCTTCTGTACTCTTTTTTCTCATGAATTGGGTCTATAACCGATCTTTGTTTTTACTTCACGAGGTGGGCTTCACAACTCCTGAACTTTTGCAACATAAAATGGGCCAATTAGGTACCATTAGAAGCTCAACTGTTTAATGAGCATGAACAATACCTTTGTAAATTGTTTGGACTTTATAAATTGTTTGGATGACGTGATTTGGACATTTGGATTTGAGTTATTAAAATTCAAATAACATGTTTGGAAAGTTCAAAAAAGTCAAGGATTTGGATTTGACAAATCCACCAAAGATTTTAAACATTTAAAATGCTTAAATTTGAAATAACTCCTAAAATCTGTAGATTCAAAATCAAAGTATTTTAAATATATTAATTAAAAATCTAAATCCAAGTTCCCAAACGTAACCTTGATCTAACCCATTTACTCTAAAGTAAACCAAGCACTAGCAAGTTCCATATTAGTTCTTTACTAGGTCAATTAATATTGGGTTTATAAAATGATTATGAAGTGTAGGGATATTGGGCTTAGGAGCCCATCGTTTGTTCATGTTACTAGTCTGTGGCCCAATCCGAGGACAAGGGTTTGTCCAAGGATGAGAAATCTTATTTAGCAAAGGCTATATTAGTAAACAAAGTTTAGCTTTGACCATAATGGCTCAAGGGATAGGTCGAGGATAAATTTGTCCTCGGATAACTAATGCAGATGTCCAAAAAAGTTTGTTAGCCACTCGTGATGAAGTTCTAAGAAGTTTCATCGGTGTTGATAGGCATCGAAAGAGTGATGAACAGAGCAATGCCTTGAAATATCTAAAGAGGAAAGCTACTACCTCCGCATTAAATGCACTGTAGCTAACACCCTGGCCACATTAATGTGGAGGTGATACCTGAATAGTAGGTGACAGCCTTACAGCTACTACATCAATACTAATGGAAAGGAATGATGGGACAAATATCCACAAAAACTATCTAGCATGCACGTGTGAAGGGGGAAGAGAAGGAGAGGATGATATAAAAGGAAGTGGAAGCAACAAGGAAGGAAAGATCAGAGATAAAAGAGGGGAAAACATTGTAGAATCGAAAAACCATACTTGTAACCAAACTTGGGAATAATATACAAGAATAGTGCTCCCCGGACTCTGCCGAGAACTATCTTTTCCTTCAGTACACCCTATTTCTTTTCATTCTCTAATGATCTGAATTCATTCCAATGTTTGTTTGATTAACTGAAGCCCAGTATTCTTCAATCCACTCTCTACAAATTTATTGTATTTGGGCTTTTTGGGCTTGAATCCATTCACGCAATGGGCACCAAGTTCAAATGTTCTTTTTTTTTTTTTTTTTTTTTTTTTGAGAATCAAAAATATTTCTCAAATGTATTTTAACTGGTCCTTTTTTTGTAACTACTCTTCTATGTTACACTTTATAAAGTATAAAGTATATAAATTTTCTCATGAATACAAGTCTTTTTTAAAATTTTTTTTTATAAAAATAAATGATTGAATAAGATCTGGTTTATGAGTAAAGCAAAGACTGAAATTTAAAAGGTATTCAAGTTAGAATTATGCTAATATCATCTTTTGAAATGATCCGAAGGCAGGTCTAAATTCAATCCGAGGTAAGTTGATCTAGCATAAGAATAAAGACTTCTGAAAATTCTAATGTGCATAATTAACCTTATATTTTTCATAATTTTTTTTTAAATTTTTTTTGGAGAAGAGAGAGGGCAGTAGTGAAAATGGCGACTTTATTGTACTTATGTTTACGGGTAAACTGCATTTTAGTATGTTGTATGTTCAATTTTGAAAATTTAATTTTAAAACGTTTTATTTTGGTTACTGAAAGTTGAAAAATGGATTAATTTGGTCCCCCTGTTTACCTAACTAACGTGATGCTAAAGCACCCAATTGAGGGATGAAATCGATCCAATCACAATTTAAGGGACAAGAATCTAACCAACCTATATTGAATGGACCAAAATTGAAGCAACCACATATTTATAAGGGAAAAAATTACACTTGCTACAAATTTCAAGGATGAAATTATTTTCTTTTTGAAATTTTAAGAACCAAATCCAAACTTTTATATTCGAAGGGCCAAAATCAATTAATGGACTAAACAAACATACAATTTATTCTATTTCTATTATACTTTTTATCTCCTCCCATCTTCATTATCCAAAAAGGGCCATGTACACCAAAAGCTAGTTGGCAAATCAGGCCATAGTCAGGGTTCTACGAATTGATGTTCTAACAAATTCAGCTGTGCAAATTGGGAGACAATGACCGATAAAAGCACTACTGCTTTAAGGACATGCATATAGCGTATTACGTTTCATATAGAGTTTGGCTTAAGTGTCCATTTGGTAAAGATTATTTTTGTTAATTTATTTTACTATTCAACTTATTTTTGTTAGTATTCATGGGTCTCACTGTATTTTTTGGTGCTATTTATAGGTCTCATTGTACTATTTCAACTGACTTTTACATTTATTTATAGTACTTTCAGTAAAAAGTTTTTAGTTTTAGCAAAATAAGCGGATTCCAAATGGACCTGTATTTCTAGTACTTTTTTAATTGGAATTTCCTTATATTTTAATGAGAAACTGCCACATCACCCACTAACTAAATAAAATGTGAAGATTGAAACCCACTATCATTTATCATTGTGTATTTAAAACAAAATGAAACTTCCAGTTAAAAAAGTATAAGCCAAATTCTTTCATACAATAAGTGTGCATCATAAATAGACTTTTGAGGAGTCCAAACTTATGAAATGCTACTTGTAGTTTGGCTTTGGGTCTGTTTGGTTGGAGTGATGAAAAGTGGGAAGATAGAAGATGATGGGAGGATGGAAAAGTAAGATGACAGAAAAGATTTTAATTTCCTTCATTTTTGTTTGGTTGGAAGTAGAAAAGTGGATGGATGGAAAAAATGAGTTTGTATATAGAAATTTACTCACATATCCTTATTAAAAAATAATGCTCAATTAAAACAAAAAAGTGACAAACAAGCAAAAAAAAAAAATCACCCAAATTTATTAAAAAATAAAAATCATGTCAAGAAAAAAAAAAATCACGTCTAATTAAACAAGAAAAAAAAAAATCACTGTCACCCCACGCCCTAGGAAATCAAAAGAAAAAAAGAAAAAGAAAAAGGAAGAAACAAATATCCCAAGGAAAAAAAAAAAAAAGCCAACGTTTGCCACCAAAAAAAAGAAAAATATGAGGGAGATTCAACGTTTGCCCAAAAAAAGAAAAAGAACAAAAACAAGAGCCAACGTTGCCCCAAAAAAAGAGGGCAAAGTGTCCCAGGAAAGCAAAAGATAAAAAATTAAAAAAAGAAAAAAAAGAGCCAATGTTGCCTAGGAAAGCAACTGGCGCATTTTTGTCCATATAACAAATCACACTTTCTTAAATACCTGGGTCCTACCACATTTTGTTCCTCTCCTCCTCCCAACCAAATACCCTCTAAAAAGTTTTTTTTATTAATTTTCTCTCCAAAATTTTCTATTCACCCTATTTCACTTCTAAACAAATACATCCTTAGATTTCCGCAATACATAAATCTTTTCTTCTTCATATTGTAGTTTGTAGATGATCCGCAACAAAATAACTAGCTTGAGAGAACAAATGTTTAATTTATGCCCCCAAGCCACACGTAATTGGCTTTTTGTAGTGTAAAATGTGAGAAGAAAGTTTAGGGAGACAATAAAATTTTGTAACATTTTCATAATATTCTTATTTTCAATTGTGATTAGTTCCTATAAAATTGTATTTAATTTCATTTTGACTAACAGTGAGTTGACCCCTCACTTATTTTGAAAATATTTGGGACATTTTGTTGTGTGTATAGAAGAATAAACCAATGTCCTTATAAAATTCATTAACTTTAACTTTTTCTTTATTCAAATTTCACAATCAAATTATTTAAATAATTATTAAATATACTATTTTCTACCTGCATATATATATATTTTTTTTGCTGAGAATAAAAACTTGTGACATAGAGTCTGTTTGGATACTGCTTATTGCTGAAAACTGAAAACACTATAGCAAAATAATTTTTTAAATGTGTGAATAGTGCCGTGGAACCCATTTTTAATGAAAATTTTACTAAAAAAAGAGGTTTGTGGGTCTCATGAATAGTGTACAGGACCTACTACCAGACGTTGGACGCAGCTGAAAAATCATTTCAGCTGTATCCAAACGTTCGCATAATGGATAATCTATGACAAAGGTTGTATTGTCTCTTTAGTTCCTATCACTATCCTTCCTCCAATTTTAAATGTGCAGCGGTGCAACTTTACAAATCTGGCAGTAGTTTCTGCAGACCTTTGCTCGATAGATCTCCATTCCTCATTTGGTGACTAGTTCTTCTCGAAAATAATGATACAATTGTTTTTGTAGTCACAGCCTAATATGTGCAATAGGAACACTTCTTTTTATTTATTTTTTTAGCCTTGGTCTTTCTTGGAAATTAATTGAATTCTCGAATTTAGGTTTTGATATATATATATATATATATATACTGTATTTTTTTTTTAGTGAAGAATTTAGGATTGGTACCTACTAGCTATTATACTTTCGCATCAAAAACCTTATTACCTAACACATTTATCAAACCCTAAAGCCTTCAGTCCCTTCTCATTATGCTAATTTTTCTTTCTTGATAGTGACTAGTATGTTTGGAACATTGTCTGTGTGTGTGAAGACACAGAGTTTATGCAATGTATGGATAAGAATATTACAAGTTATTTTATAAATTTTAAATGGATTTCAATATGGGTTCAATCTTCTCAAACGATCATTTGGCAGCAGCTACGAAGATTACAAAAACTTATATCATAGAGCTTCACATGGGTTGCTAGCCTAATGCTTATCAACAAACTTATTGGATTTATTTTTTTGAGAGAGTTTTAACCTATAGCATCCGCTCCTGATGATAGCTCTTTATCATCAGACCAAGACACCAATCAGTTTTTGGTGTAGGCGAGGATTGAACCCCAGATCTCTTATACAACCATCAGAGACTTTACTAGTTGAGCTAACTGGATTGGATTTAGATTTGACAATCATAGAAGTAGATACTTTACACAACTTATCAATGTAACATATTCCTCATTTTCTTATTTCTTGGTACATCTTTCAAACTTCCTTTGACTCACATGAATTTCCATTTTAATTTTAGTCTCACTGATCATATGCAATCATGAGAAGAATGGGTTTACAGCTACCAAAATTTCTCTCTTTTATTAGGTAAGTAATAAGGAATGGAATTACAGCTACCCACAGAGTAGTAAGCAACAAGTAATTGCAAATTGTGGAAGTATAGGAACCAATTAATTGTTGGGATATGCTACTTTCTAACTCTTTGACGAAGCTATTCATCCTCTCATGCCACTTATCTCCTTTACTTCAAAGTGATAATGGCACAGAAATAACACAAAAAATCTAAGTGCTTTTAAGTAATGAACTGATGGTGTAGTCTGCGTACAACATATAGTAGGTATAGGGTTCAACTTCAATATGAACATCATTTCTTAAGCATATTCATTTTAAAGGTGATAATAGACAAACTTCAATGGTTGCAATGGCTATTTGTTGCCTTAATTTTTGGAAAAGTGGGAACTTATTTGGTTCAATCTTTGTCTTGGGGACGCAAAAAGAAGAAGAGGCTAATCAAAGTATGCTACTGCGCATAAAAATTGTCCTGTGGCATACTTTTTATTCAATGTCTCTTAACTTTTTTAGTCTAACCCTCGACCATTCAAAGACCCCAAGTCCCTAACCAAGCTATGCTTGAACTCCTCCAACTATTATCAATCTAAACTTATCACGATCAATAAGTTTAAATATACAAAATTTTCCCAATTTTTTACACAACTATAAGATAATAGCATGTTATGATTGATGCTTATAAAAGTTGAATTAATAATAGTTCATATGAAAATGGTGTTATTTCAATTACAACTTATTATGTCAACAATTATGATTTTTGTTATTAAAGAAATTCTAGCATTACTCTACTTGAATATAGATATTTAAAAGAAAAAGAATTCCCTCTCAATTCATTCAAATATTAGGAAATTAATTATCACACGCATTGACACAGCCAAGGATAAAGTTGAACTTTGGTTTGATTTGATTTGATTTTTTTTTAATTTTTTAAAAAGCTCTAAAATAGTAAAAAGAAACCCATTCAACCCATGACAGCCCTCGTAATGCTAACCATGTAGAAAAGAGAGAGTAAATCAGGGTTGTCACTTGTCACTTTGGTTTGACCAAGTAAAAGATTTGGATGATTCATGGAATTTGGCAAAAAAATTAGAAGGAAAAATGAATCAAATAGATCGGGCACCATACACTTAGACACCTTTGTAGCTCAAAATCTTATTTTAAGAAAATAAGACAGCATTTCATTTCTACTGGGCCCTAAGGCATTTATGTTTCTTTCCTAACCAATTACTAAAATTGTGTTCCAAAAGTTCTAAAAAAAAAAAAATATATATATATATATATATATATTGACACAGAATTTTTTATGATTAATCATTACTACAAACAAAGATGATGACTCTACTAGACTACTAGTCATCTTTCTTCATATTAATAATTTTAAGCTACTCTATGGTGTTTTTAATTAGGTGTCCTACCTATATGATCATTTGATGAATAAGGACTATGTTGCTTTCATTTTCAAAACATAGAGAAAGTTAATAAATATCCTAAAGTATTAGTTTAAAAACTATTTTTAGAAGCATTTTATAAAAAAATGAAGAAGTAATTAATTTTTTAATGTATTTTTATATTTTTCATAAAAATTGTGTCTTTTAAAATGATTTATTAACAATTGCCCTAAGAGCACTTGTTAATATGACTATATATCTTCCACCCCACAAGGTGAAAAACTATTCCATTTACAAATATATGCATGCTAAGATCTTTATATCATTGATACTTACTTTTCTCTTTTCTTAAATCATTGATTTCCACATTGTTATGCGCATGAGTTAATAGGGTTTGATTGAATTTCTTTATAATTTGGAGAAAAATAACAAATAAATATTTTTTTTTTCATTGCTCTTGTGAGAGAAATTGATCAAGAACATAAAATAATTATTATATTAACAATTATGATTATCACTGCCAATTGCATTCCATAATGACAGTCAGCTAAAAAAGACATTATATCTTTCTTTTTTTAAATATTATATCTTGAATGCAGCTATTCTTAACTAACATGATACAATCATAATCAATTGCAAAACAGATAAAAATCATAATATGCTAACACAGTTTAGTTAATAAAACGAATATAACTTTTATAAAATATATATATATATATATATATAAAACAAAATCTCACATTAGTAATAATTTTTATAGTAAAGTTTCAAATGGAATAAAATTAATAATTAATATTTCAAATCTTTTAGAACTTCTGGCTTTGGAGTCTCTAAATGAGCATGTTGTTCTTTCGGCTTGAAATAGTTAGGACTCAGAATAATATATATATATATATATATATAATGAATTATGTGGTAAAGGGTGATGTGTGATATGTGCTAACATAAGCAAACATGTAAAACCTAACTTTTATTATATTACATATTATATGAGATGATATTACATACTATAAGATTTACATCTTATTCCTCAATGAACATAACTCAAACACATCAGTTCATGTGTCTACTACATCCTATTATTTGATATCTAACTTTATCTACTTATATCGTGTTTGCAAGGAAAGAAAACACAAAGCAATCCCATTACATACAATATTTTTTTCCCCCAAAATACCACAAAAATATAATGCACTTTACCCATTTGACTAAACAAAGATATAATGATGATGATGATATCTTTGATTTTCAATAAAAGTTCTAAAAGTATGAAAGTCCTTACTCACTTTTGACTTTAAAATCATACTTTCACATTTTGTCTTGAAAACTGAAAAGTGGTGTTTTATCATTTATATCAAATTGTAAAACTTACTCTATTATTATATTTTCAAACATAAACAAAATTCACCCACCCTCTATATTACATGCAGACCTGAGTTGTTTTGCCTATCAAAATGCAAAACCTCAAATCTTGCCACATTGCTTGAGAAAATTAAAATTAAAATTAAAAAAAAAAACTAAACTAAACTAAATTATAAATTACAATTTTTAACTTTAATCTATATTCAACTCCTTTAAGTTACTTTTTTTTTTCTCATTTTTTTTATTTTTAATTCTTTTCAATAGCCTTTCCATATAATTTTGTCCAAACTTACCGTTAATTTAAGTAATTTTCACTTTTCAAAATAATGTCATTTTAGTAAACTTAACGGCATGATATGGATTGAAGGTAAGTAAGAGGATTACATTGGAAATGAATGGAAACTAAAAAAAAAAAAAATTGAAATGAAAAGAAGAAAAAAATTAATTTTTTTTTTTTTTTTTGGGAATCAATTAAAAGGTATTAATTAAAGTTAAAACGGTGTACTTTTTAATTAAGCTAAAAAAATAGTAGCTATAGCCTATAGTAAATAAACAAAGGAGAACATTGTACTTTCAGTTATCCAATGTCACACGCCAAAATCAGTTATATTTCAAACGTGAAGAGAAAGCCTGAGAAATAAAAAAGAGAAAACGAGGCAAAGGCATTTTCAGTGCCTGAACTGGAATTCCCCACCATTCTCTGATTCCCTTAACTGGAATCAGAGAATCATTCTTCTTAATTTCCCATTCATATTTCTACATAATATTTTCTTAATATATATATATATATATATTATACTCATACATGTATGACATATCCAATATATAGCCACCTTGGCTTCTGGTTCTTCTGGTAAGATAACTTGCAAAAAAAAAAAAAAAACTCAAAACACTGTAATGGGTTCACGGTTTTGAACCATAAAAAACTTGACTTTTGTGTGATCTCTCAAATGGGTATGTTGCAAAATGATGGCATAACGGAAGGTTGGCTGTATCTCATTGGGTCCAACCGGATTGGGATAAAATACGCACGCAGAAGGTACTTTGTTCTCAAAGACAATTGCCTCAGGTGCTACAAAGGGATACCCATTTCTGAGAGACAGGTATTCCTTCTTTTTGTTTTTGCTATTTGTGTGTTTCCTTTTGCTTCTTTTTTTTTTTTTTTTTTTTTAAATGATGTTAATGGAATTCCAACCCTGTTTTCTCAGAGAGTTTGAACTTTGAACCCATGTTTTAGAATTAGATATACATTGTGATTCTGTTGTTGTTGTTGTTGTTGTTTTGGTTTATGTCTTTTTCTCTTTTTCTTTTTCTGTCTTTCCAGAATATATGAATTGGGTTATCAACTTATCATATTATTCATGTATGAGCATTGTTAAGCAAAGACAAGTAGGTGGTTTTGTTTGAGTTTTGGTTAATCCTTAATTATAGGTGCTTCAGCTTCTTCTCTTTGTTGAAATTGTTTTGTGGTTCTTTTGCATGATTGGTTGATTCATAATATTAATAACTTGTATTACATTTACAAGGTGTTTCCTTTGTTTAATTTTAAGTCCTTGTAGGTGAATTATATTGACTATTGGATGTTTTACATTATTTAATGTTTTTATTTTCCCTAGCCTTCTTCTGTTTTATTTCAAGATGACATTTTTACCTCATATAAAACTGTAAGAGGTGGAAGTAATCAAATTTGAAACAAATGAAGTTCCTATGGGGATTCCCCTTGGTCTTGTTCCATTTTGCCTGATTGGTACTAGTCTCTCTTTAAAAGGTCTTCACATGTTCAGAAAGCTATGATCAAACAGCTATCAAATGTTGAAGCTGATATTCTCTAATACTTTATCGAATAACTATAGCTATGTAAATGAAATGCAATAAAAATTGACTAATTATCCAATTATTTTACTTTCATGAACAGCATATTGAAGGGTGTCATTTGTTAATTTACAGCTTCTAACTATAGCTGTTCTTTTTCTTTTTTTCAGGAGCCAGTTAGAAGTGCAATAATTGACTCCTGCATTCGGGTTACAGACAATGGAAGAGAGAGCATTCATACAAAAGTATGAACTTTAGCTTCTCTATCTTTTCCAAAAAATATGGATTGTATTTATGGCCCCGCAAAAGATATATTTTTTCCTATCATATTTGTTTTAAAATTTATTTGCAACTGCAGGTAATCTTCATTTTCACACTTTATAATACTTCCAATCAAAGTGATCGGTTAAAGGTGTGGTAAATCCCAATGCAAATATATTTATCTTTATTTTACAATATATGGTGCATAATCTTTACAATTTCAACACTATAGTTGGGAGCAAGTAGTCCAGAAGAAGCAGCAAGATGGATACGTTCGTTGCAAGATTCTGCTTTAAAGGTTACAATCTTTTAAGTTGTAACCTATGAGTCTACTGGTTTTTCTGTGATGAAAGCCTTATGTTTTACTGCATTTTTCAGGAGTGGCCAAATCAAACAAAGAATTGTGTGGATTGTTCCAAGAGGAAGAGCTTATCTTTAAGGTATATTGATCTTCAGCATATAACTTAACGGATATGAACTGCTTATTTAATAAAACATTTACATCAGAGGAAGAAAATATATCATAAATAAGAACCCTTTCAGGAATTTCAGGTTTGTGATATTGTTTGGGTAAAAGTATGTTGATATTATCATGTCATAATGATTTGGAATGGACGTCCCCGTATATTGGCACAAATAAACACACACACACACATATTCTCTAAAGTTACATTATTTGTGCCCCTTCTATCAGTTAATTTCTTCTTTCAACAGATTGGATGGTTCAAAGAGAGAACATGAAAGGCCAATAGATTGGACTATTTGGTCATCCATGCTGTTGGAGGCAATGACATCTGATGTTATTGCGTCCTCACCGTGGAAAATTTTTGGTTTTCAGAATGGTAAGACTTCTTTTCATATCTGCTCTTTCAAGGCTTACATGTGTATGTTCTGAATTTTCATTACTTATTGCAGGATTACGGCTTTTCAGAGAAGCAAAAGATTGGGATTCCTATGGGAGGGTGAGTTGCTCTTTTGATTCACTAGTTCATGATTATTTTAATTGATTATTTGGCTGAAAATGTTGCTCTTCTCAGCATTGGGATGATCATCCGGCAATAATGGCAGTTAGTGTGATTGATGGAACTTCAGAGGCTATTTTTCGAACACTTATGTCTCTTGGTCACTCAAGATCAGAGTACGACTGCTGAAATGTTATCTCCACTTCCTACATTTAAGTTCTAGTGTCATGAAAAGCTTTGCAATAGTCAATTCTCATTATTTGATGCTAATACTGAAAATAATTATGTAATAAGAATATTCCTTCTTTTTAAATCATATATATGTTGCCAATGCTCACCAAAATTTGTAACCCAATTAGGTAGACTCGTTAAATTACCGATTCTCCCAAAAGTTTAAGCTTTAGGAAATGGTGAATTTAATCACTTAAACATAATTCTAACACTCTCCCTCACGTGTGGGCCTAAACTTCCCCTTAATAAGTGGGAGCCCAATATGTGGGATTTTTAACATTTTAAATAAGAGTTATAGTAAAGACAGAGATTGAACTCAAGATTTCCTGCTTTAATATCATGTTAAATTACTAATTCTCCCAAAAGCTTAAGCTTTAGGAAATGGCAAATTTAATTACTTAAACACAATTCTAACAAGACTCCCATTGGCTTCTCATTTTCATTTCTATTCCTTTCCAGCTTGATCACCATGGCAGTTGTGACTTGCAGACACTAATCCCCTACTGCCATTTGTTTAGTAGGGACTTTTTTTCCCCCTGATAATGGACTGTTTTCATTCCAGAGGTTAAATTACTGAGTGTCTTGCAGATGGGACTTTAGTTTTTATCGGGGCAGCGTGATTGAGCACATTGATGGACACACAGATATTATTCACAAATTGCTATACAGCAATTGGCTACCTCGGTCAGATTCAGAACCTCTTTAAAGAGTATTCACTTTAATATATGATGTTGTTAACATATCATTGTTTGCAGGGGGATGAGGAGAAGAGATTTACTGTTGCGGCGCTATTGGAGAAGGGAGGATGATGGCACATATGGTAGTAACTTTCTGAATGATTTGAACAAACATATCAGAGAGTTTTGGAGCCGTTACTAAATTTTCCAAAGCACTAACCTTGTTTATCCAATTCTGTCACAGTAATCCTTTATCATTCTGTGTCTCACAAGAAGTGTCGTCCAAAGAAAGGCTATGTTCGTGCTTGTCTTAAAAGTAATGTATGCTTTGAATTTCAAATTTAAATTGTTCTTATACCTGGTGACACTGCCCGTTTATGTGCCAGACGCATAAAAGTTATCTCTTTTAACTTCTTTCAATAAGATTGCAAATGCACCTAATATGCTCCCAAATGGAGATCTTTAGTTGTCCTCTCTTCATCTTCCCTCCTGGACATCTCTTGTAAATTGAATGTGAAACCAAAGCATGTCCTTTTTCCTTTTATTAATGTTTATTAAATGATGCTAACCATTATGATAGGCTATTTTCTTGTCTGAGTCACATTATTACATTTTATTATAAGCAATGCTTAATTTAGAATGCATGAGAGGAAATTGGAGGAATAATCCTTTTTTTTTTTCTCTGTAAAACATATATTTTACGTGCATGGCTCTAGGATTCGACATCTGTCCAAGAACATTTTTAGTTTAACACTAAACTGGTGGATAAACTAAAGAGTTAATTTTGCAAAGCTTCTTCTTTTCTGTGTTTTAATCAAATTTTATTTTGTGTCAAACATGTATATAACATTACTAAAGAATGAGACTATTTTCAGGTGGAGGATTTGTAATAACTCCTGTCAACCAGGGGAAACATTCACTAGTAAAACACATGCTTGCTATTGATTGGAAGCTCTGGAAAATGTCTCTGCGTCCATCATCTGCAATTTCAAGATCCATAACAATCAGAATGCTTGAGAGAGTTGCTGGTACTCTTTTTAGTACTCGATAAGAGTTTCCCTTTTTCTTCCTTGTAACTTTTTCATATTTAAGTTGTTGTAAATAGGTCTGGCCATTTCTGTTTGTGCATTTTACAGCATTAGGGGAGATGTTTAAAGCCAAAGCAGGAAATCATTCCTCTGAATTCTCATCTGGAGATTCGACAAGAGATATTGGGTTTCCCCAAAGTGAGAAGGAGGACAAACACACAATAGGGGATGAGTTCGAAAAACCACCTTCTAGCCATGCAAGTTTAATGGGACGGAATGATGCTTCTGATGAATTCTTTGATGTTCCTGAACCAGACTGTGCCCATATTGAAACTGAGTGGCCTTCTGGCCTGAGCGTAGAAGTGCACTCTCCGGTACTTAATAGTCACTATAACTAGATTTTACTTTCCTATACTAGTTTAAATAAGCTTCACAAACTTGGGCTTTGCTTTTTTTAGTCTCCTTATCCCAAGTTTTGTCTTCTGTTCATGTGCATTATTTGCTGCTAACAGAGGAATAATATATGTATTCTGTTCATGTACATAATTGAGGTGAATATATGTCTTTTGTTATGTAATGCTAGAATTATTGTAACATGTCCCTCATAATTTGGACTTTTGTTTTGAGAACATTAACTTAGGTCTCTGGTTTGGGCCTCTTACATGAATGCATATAGTGTTTTTTTAATTTTTTAATTCAATTGGTACAACAAGTGGAGGAATGGGGATTTGAACGTTAGTTCTCCTCATAAAAGAGGCCAAGCAATGTCATTGAGCTGCAAGGCTCTTGGCTTTTTTTTTGGGGGGAATAGATATGATAGGATTTGAAATCTATGGCATTCGTTTTATGATTGTTGCTCTTTACCATTTTGCCAAGACACCAATGGATTTTTTTTTTTTTTGGTAGTAATGCCCATAGTGTTTTAGAATAATATATGTTTGTCACTATGTATTATGTGGGTGAAAATTAGTATGATAAATTTAAATGGTGCTATTATTCCTCAATAAAATTAGGAGTACTTCAAAATGCAAGGATGGGAAGATGTTCTCCCTTTTTTATTCACAATTGTTATGACTAACATAGATGGATGATTATAAAATATCTGGTTGTCATGTCCCTTTAGATTTAAAGTATGGTGAATATTCTAGAGAAGAGATTTAAGAAAGCTGTATTTATCTTTGTGGTCATCTTTATGTTCACTTCTAGTGAGACTTTTGGTTCACTTTATGTTATCAATTGGTCTTGGGATAAGCTTTCCTGTTAAGATCTGCTTGCCTTATAAATTTTCGCTACTGGACATGAGTTACTTCAAAGTTTCTATATGTTGTTAGGAAGTATATTGATTTTCATGAAACTTCAGGCAGTCCAATTCATTACCCTAGAGCATTTGGGACCTACTTGTGCAATCAAATGCTATGCAAGAGTTACAGCAAGATGGAATCACTTAATTTCCCTGGGACTTTCTAACCTTTCCCTTAATGATCAATTATATATCATTCTGTCTATTAGTGTAAATTATTGTTTAATGACAATGTTCTTGAAAATATGTACAGAATAGATACCAGCCTAGACTATCATCAGCTGCTAGTTTTGTGAAAAGATTGCATGAAATTGCAGGTAAGTCTTGTTATGGTAGCCAGAGCTCTTAACATGATAAAGGGATAGCATATGTGTAAATTGTACGATTAGACTTTAGATTATTTTCTGACTGTGAATGGGATCGAAACTTGGTGCAGTTCAGAAGAAGGGTTATGTGGGGTTACCTGACTTGGGCAGGAAAGACAGTATAACGTGCTCCTATGGAACCACTCTTCACAGAGACCCAAGTTGTAGTACTCCTTGCAGTTGGGCAGCAGCTGATCCTTCTTCATTTTTAATACGCGGAGAAAATTATTTTCATGACCATCAGAAGGTATTCTTTCAGTTCTAGCTATTGTTTGAGAAGAAACTGAGAATGTGACACACATTAGATTATTTCAAAAGCTTATAACATAAATTAATATTGACCTGCACTGAAGTCGTCATTACTCAATACATGAAGAAAGAGATATATTGTAGCCGTTATAAAAAAATAATAATAAAAAAGATATATTGTAGCTGCACACCTGTTTTACTCTCTGACTTTGAGTTGAATGGTGCCATTTTACAAGGCTTCCAAAGACAAATTGAATCTGTTACATCGCATCGTGCATGTAATTATATTACTGTATATTTCATGATCGTCATCATCTTGCTGAGTGTTTAAATATTAGTATTGATATATCATGTTGAAGATGTTAGTATGAAAGCGGAAGCATAAAGTATAGAACACAATAACACACGAGAGTTACGTGAGTCAGCCTAATGGTCTACATTTACAAAGGAAACCCTAAAGAGCTACATCAATAATATATTAGAGTGTAGTACAAATTCTATGTTACAATGAATTATAACATGTGTATATATAGTAAACTAAACCCTAGACTAAAGCTTCTCAAAAAAAAAAAAAAAAAACCCTAGACTAATAGACTTGTAGTACAAGTAGGAGGCTTGGCTTGCACATAAAGTAGAATTAGGTTTGGGCCTATGCTAATAGGCTAATATATCTCTAACACTAAGGAATGAGAAAGATGATTACAAGTTTAACAAGTGGAACAAGGGTTGTGACTATTGATTAAGGTTCCTTCTCACATACCTTTTGAACATAAAAAATGTAAATAAAGAGATGATTCAGACCAACACTACAGATTCATTTTCTTAATCTGAACCTAGATTAAACTCTTTGTTACAATATTGGTTTAATACTCAGAGCCAAACATTCAAAGGCCTCATTATATCATAGTTATCAATGTTCTGTTTTGAAACAAAGCTTCAGTTTTTGTTATTTCCTACTCTGGACTAAATAAGATTCTCTTCTCCAGATTAAAGCAAAAGGCACGCTGATGCAAATGGTTGGTGCAGATTGGATAAAATCTGACCGGCGAGAAGATGATCTTGCTAGCCGCTGTGGTAGTATTGTTCAGGTTTGACCTCTCATTCTATATATTTTTCTTTCTCTCTTTCTTTCTTTCTTTTTCTATTTTATTTTTTTTATGGGCATTCCATATACTTTTCCAATGATTAAGAGTTAAGGATAATAAGCATCTCTACAAACTGCGTGAACAAAATCACAAAAGCATGCCATATAATTGGAAAGTAGTTCTTCTCATACAAGTTACTGATTCATCCAGAAATTTTTAGAACGCGGTGAACCAGAATTCTTCTTCATCGTTAACATACAGGTGAGTTTGATTCAAATTATTCACCATCATCATCGTCAAGATTAAGAATTTTACTATAAACTTCCACACATCAGGTCCCTGGTAAGACCATGTATACCTTGGCACTATATTACATGATGAAAACTCCTTTGGAAGACAATCCATTGCTACATGCTTTCGTCAATGGAGATGATGCCTTTAGGAACTCAAGATTTAAACTCATACCATATATTTCTAAGGTTAGTAAGAACTCAGTTTGCAAAAGCATATACTGTAGAATCACATGGCCATGTTTTTCACATTTTGCATTGCATGCAATTTTGTTTTTTTCTCAGGGATCATGGATAGTCAAGCAGAGTGTTGGGAAGAAAGCATGCATGGTGGGTCAAGCGCTCAATATAAATTATTTTCGTGGGGAAAACTATTTGGAGGTAACTTGTAGCAATAATCGTGTTTTTTCCTCCAATTCCTCTCTCTCTCTCTCTCTCTCTCTCTCTCTCTCTCTCTCTCTCTCTCTCTCTCTCTCTCTCTCTCTAAATGTGCTAACTAGTATGGTACGCAACGTACTAGAATCCTTTTGTAATGATGTTCTTTGGTTGGTTGTTATGTGATGAAATGCTAACCTTACATTGTGTTTAAAACCAGCTTGAAATTGATGTTGGGTCTTCAACAGTGGCAAGGGGGGTGGTCAGTCTTGTTCTTGGATACCTGAACAATTTGGTCATAGAAATGGCATTCTTAATACAGGTAAAACAACCAAGCTTTCACAATAATATATATGTATACACACACATCCATAGTTATTTATTAGATATATGTAGAGAGATAGATAACCATTTTGGATCCAGATAAATCTACTAACAAATGATTTTACCTGACTAGCAAGCAACTTCCAAACTAAATATGCAATGGAACAAACTATATCAATGACACAAAATTTGAATAAAGAAATCAAAATAAGCTAAAAGCTTAGAAGTTTTACATTGGGTTTGGATTAATGGATTATGAGCAATTGAAAAGCAACATAGGGACAGCATTAAGTAGCTTTTTGTTTACAATATCTATATGAGCTGAAATCACTTGATGGAACAAAGTATTCACATGTATGACCCCAAAACCAAATTTTGCAGGGCAACACAGATGAGGAGCTTCCAGAAGAACTACTTGGAACATGTCGACTTAATCATCTTGATGCATCCAAATCAGTCCGGCTAAAATCGTGATTCTGACCTAGAAAATCTCACACATCCTTGCAGCACAGGTTATGTAGTTTGACTTAAGCACAGAACAAAGATGAAGTCAAGAGAGACTTGCAATGTTCTTGAAATCAACTTGTGCACTGCCCTTTTTTCCATCCAATACTCTGGGTGCAATATAATGTGCAACTATGATTATAAGGTGGAACAATTCAACTTTTAAATTTTTAATAGTAAAATACAATAGCATTCCTATGTGATTGGTATATTTGTATAACATTAATTTTAAATAATGTAAAAAGTTCTTCATACTACTAATCAACAGAGTGTGCAAACATCATATGAACTGGTTATGGGGAATAAGAACTTGCACTTGGATATGTGAATCCAATCTGAAAGTGAACCCAGCTGAAGCCTGAAGCCAACAATAAGTCTTGGATTAAATATTTTCCTTCAGGCAGTCCAATCTAAACCAGGCCCAATGCGTTTGGAAAGCCCTACAAAAGCCGATTTTGGGGATTTTTGAGCTTAAGTTGGTGGGCCTTACACCAAAAAAAAAAAAAAAAAAATTCTCTCTCATTTTCTGCAAAATTTTCATCAAATAAAATCAGCAAAGTATATCCAAACGCACTTCATTCTATCAAAAAGGGAAAAATCAAGCAGCCACCTCTTTTTAGTATTAGATGGTAGAACATGCAATTGATTCATTGGGATAATATATATAAATACCAATCTTTTTATTATTATTATTATTATACTTATTAGACCTCATCAAATTCTTTCTTTAAATTACATGAACAAAATGTGGTGGTATAACTTTCCCAAACAATGTTTGTGTAAAAATATTATCTATTTATTCTGATGAATCAATTGGAAGTATCTTTTAGCATATGGGTTCAGTATCATGGCATGGGATGGGGAGCACTATTGTCTCTATTGTTGTTACTAATTGAAGCCTATGTATCAATTGCAAGCATTTGTATCATTCTTCTTTTTCTTTCTTTCTTTGTTTCTATTTTTCCTTTCCTTTTTTTTTTCCCCCTTATTTGTTTCTTCCATCACATTACCAATCTCATAAACGAGCCCCATAGAAAAATATGAGTTCTAATGATCATATCATTCAAATTTCAAACAAAGGAAAGAGACATAATCATGACTTTGCATGTTGAGAAACAATATATAGGAGGCAATGGCATAGGTCTAAATTCCAGATAAATTCATTGCTCTAATTTTCGGGAAAGGATTCCCCCTCATATCAAATAGATCAATTTCATTGCTTTAATTAATTATTTCAAATCTAAACATAAATTTAGTGTCAAGTTATAGAAAATTTAAATAAATGAAACTATATTTATTTTTAAATATAAAAATAAAATATTAACCGTGAAATGAACTATCTCCAGTTTACTTGAAATGGAGATATTTAAGTGTATATGTGTGTGAAACTCTCTCTTGAAAACTTGAACTCCGGCCGTTATCTCCCCACACCCCACAAATACTTATACTTGTGAAGTGACCATTGTACTAAGGGTGTGCGGTGGTGGATTTAGAGTAACTCCACCATGGAGTAATTAAATATATATCCATTTATTTTAGAATTAGTGGATTAGATTTGCAACATCATTAATAATTTGAATAGATACTAAAAAAAATGATATGATAAAATCCAATTCACTCATTTAAAAATAAATGAATAAGATTTTAGGAATTTTACATTATACTTTAGTAAACATTTCAATTGAAACCATAAACTTATTTAGAATGACATCATATGATTATTTCAACACTTATCTACTACTATTATATATAGACACTACTTCACCTCCAAGTCAAATATGGTTGTTTTGTTTGAGAATTTTCTATTAATAGTAATAGATCCATAATATGAATTGAAACATCTTTAAGAACATAGGATTTAATTTGAATCTTTGTATTGCTTTCAATTTAAAAAACCACTATTTCAAAATGTAAATTTTTTTTTTTAAATTTTTTAAAAGTAATAACATTTTAAAATATATATTTTGGACTCTGTTTCGAATCTGGCAATTCAATCACCATCCTTACTGACCCTACTGCCATTCTCTTCTAAAATGCCACTGCCACCACCATCACATATCACATTTGCCCATTACCTATTGCAAATCACCATGCACAACACAACTTGCCAAAATCGTTATCTCTGTCACACCAACATCGATCTCTCTGTCTCTCCCTCAAACATGCATCAAACATGCCTGCGTTTATGCATACAAAACTGATGCGATCAGATAAGGCTATAATAATTTTATGATTGTAAAGTTTAGGTACATTTCGAAGCTTCATGGACCTTATCATTTTTCATGTCACTAACAGTAGTTGTTTGGAATTTAGGTCCACATACATCAATGTTTCAGATGCAATTGAAATGAGTTTAATGGCTTTTGTTAACAAAAGCTCTCAGGTCATTGTTTAAGAAGTACTAATTGTCCTTTTTTTTCAGTATTTAATACACATTTTTCTTCAGAGAAAATCAATTTCTTCGACTTTGGGAAATAATATTTATATTCTAATGTTATGTATATCCCATACGAATGAATTCACCATAGGTCTCAACATCACTCACATGATAATGTGAAAGAATTAGAAAAAAAATATATGAATACTAAATTAAATGGTGTCCTAAAGATATTATGAAGTGATACTTATGTATTATTTGGTCGTGTACGGAATGATTATAGGAAAAAAAATAACGTTATTCTAGTTGAAGGAATAAAGTTAAATAAAGACCTAAAATAAAACCATTAGAAGTTGTAAGAAAATGGCATGTTGATTAAGAAATAACAATTTTTTTTTTTTTTAATGGAATGATGAAGAATAATATACATGACCAATCCCAAGGATGGAGCTATTCCTGGGCTTGAGGGGGCAATGGCCCCCATTTTTTTTTAAAATATTAGTGTGTGTATAACTGTATATATATATACACACACACTAATTTTAGCAATTTGGCTCAATAAAACGACACTTGACTCTCCTTAAGGACGTTAATAATATCATTAATCTTTTTAAAGTCTACTATAAAATTTATAGATCAAAAATCAAGAACAAAATTAACAAGCCCAAAAAAATTAACCCAACATGGGATGCTAGCACTGGCATTAATTTCTTTGTGAGTTTTAATTACTTTGCAACACAATAACTTCAATGTTCCATCTTTTTATTATTTTTAATCATTTCTTTATCAATATATTTTTTACTTAATTTTACAATTTTCATTTTTATGCATGTTTGCCTTTATCTATTTCTTACTATCTTGGTCTTTTTGGCTTAGATCATGTCTTTATCTATTCACTTGCAAATCACTTTTTTTATTATTATCAAATTGGATTGAATGGACTGAAATAGACAAAAACGGACCAAATTTGACTGAATGGACCAATGTGGACCAAAACCGACCAACATAGGCTGAAATGGACCGAATTTTTTTAAAGGGAAAAAATTTGCCACAAACAAGATTCGCTCCACTTCATATATTTGATACGGAAAATAAGGTCAAGAACATGATAAATTATGTTTCATGTGATTAAGAAAACAATGGCAATGATCCCGAAATTGTTAACTCTCTAATACAAATGATTAAAAAAATAAATGTTTTGATTTACATTTTTAAAATATCCAAAGATCACTTCATAGAATCTAATACAACAAATGTGAGATTGGGTCACATTATTGGTTGTACATGTCATTCTTCACAAACAATGTAGTCACATTTAATATAAAAATATTAACATTTTTTTCACTGTTGTTCAATTTTTCCATGTGTAAGAGCATCTCCAGCAAATTCATCAAATTTTTGTACTGTTTGGAGAATGAACAGTGACTTTTACTTTCATCTACCAACTTTTTCAAATACATTTTCTAACAGATTCTCTATCTCATTTAAATATTATTTCTTCATTCATTATTTATTCTTTTTTTAACAACTACACATCTTCCAACATTTTTTTATTCAACACCTAATTATTATAATAGAAAAAAAGTATTTGAAGAATGAACAGTGGCCCATCAGACTTGATGAGCTACTGTTCATGAGCCAAAAAAAATTCAGGTATAGAAAATCCATTGGAGTAGCTTTTTTTGGTCTCATTCTCTATTATAGAGAATATTTTGCTTTTACATACACCATTGAAGATGCTCTGAGAAAAAGAAAAGGGTCAGTAAAGTGGTCCATTCTGGGCTGGTTTGCGTTGGTAAAGTTTTGTATTTTGAGCACTTAAAAGTTGATATGAACTTATTGGTTAGGCTTGAGAAGAAGGCCCAAGTTCAAACACCAGAGTATGGGCCCTTTGGGTACTGGATAACAAAAACATAAGCAGAACAAGAGGGCCCCAAAGCCAATGTTGCAAGCCTACTCCAACGTGTGTGGATTGTAGTGCTTGTAGATGTGCATGTAGCAAATGTATTTCAAAAATAGAAAGTGAGTAATAGCCAATATGATAATGAATGTACTTGATCCCATTTTAACTTAGACATACTCTGAATTCAACATTTGTGATCAAGTCCTCTTTCACTACGCTCAATTTTCATTTGAAAATCATATGCGAAAATAATTTTTTACGTTTTTTAGTATTTGATATTATCATAAAAAATAGATCAAAGGAAAAACTATCTTTAGTCAATAAAAAACTCTATATAAAAACATAACTTACTTTTAAGTGGTGATTTTATGCTAAAATTTTCGAAAAATAACTCTATCTAGCAACAACAACAACAACAAAAAATAAAATAAAATAAAAAAACATTTTTCAGCTCATTTTTAAGGTTGTTACCAAGTGTATGAAAAAAAGATAGTTTTTCAAAATATGCGTTTTAAAGAATGACTAATTTTTCCGAAAACGTTAACATTGAAACAAATGGAATAGGGTAATACTTTTACACAATAAGTGATTTCTTATGCCTAGTCCATACAAATAATAAGTGATTTCTTATGCCTAGTCCATACAAATAACTTTATTTACATTCTTCATTCTACATTCGTTTCATTAAAAATTATATATATTCACATTCAATAATGCATACCGACATGTTGGGATAGCAACATTCAAATTTCAAAATTCTGATTAGAAGTTTATAGAGATTGTGCAATAGTAGCAATACTACCGACAAATTTTTGAAGATTTGCAGCCTGCCAAATTTGGCTCTACAGAAAAATTGACATTGCTTTTGAAATGGCCCCAAAAAATAAAAGGTAGCGTTAACTGTCAAAAGATGCCCCGTTAAGAAATAGTTTTATATCAAATCATTTTGCTTTATGTCAGATTTTTTACCAACTTTATAGGGTGTAAAGTAAATAAAACTATCTTTTTAAGTTTCACTTATCACTTTAATAATATTTTCAGTCACCTTATTAATTTATACCAATTTTTTATTAAGTAAACGTCACGATAAATCATCCTTAACAGGCACGTTTCTGTTAACATTTCCCAAAAAAAAAAAAAGTATGGCCACAAATTTGTGGGGAACTCATGGTTCAATCTTCACTAGCTAAAAACAACACTCACTGTTCTTGGAATTGTCTCCCAAAATTTGATTTTAAGAAGTATGGCCACAAATTTGTGGGAAACTCATGGTTCAATCTTCACTAGCTAAATACAACACTCACTGTTCTTGGAATTGTCTCCCAAAATTTGATTTTAAGAGGCGTGGGATGCCACACTTCGTTAGATAATTTTCAATATTGGCTTGATGTGTACATTTGAGTAGGAAATCCAATAACTCCGATATTCTTAATACCCAAAATACCCTCACAAAACACACCCATACATTTGCATTCCATGGTCAAATGTGTCACTCACCCCACATCCCAAAAAAATTTAAATTACGATTGTTGTCTCCACGTTGTGTTGGTGTACACTGATTGAGGCACCACGTGGCACATGGCTACATTTCAATGTTTCATTATTTTTCCTTTCTCTTATTTGGCTTTCATAGATTTTTAAAAAATATTTTAATAAATATCATGTTGTTTTCTAAATATAATCTCACATGTTAACATCGCTATCTAATCCTTGTTACCGGCGCATATAATGGTGTATATAATGCGCACATTATTTTCCAGATCACAATCAATCATGATATTGTTTTGTGAAAATTGTATGATTGCGTTGTTCTCTCACATGCTTCTAAATTTATTAATTCCTTTTTGGGATCCAACACACTTCTTACATTTACAGGAGAGCATGTTCAAAGATCAGAAAAATATTCGGTCAAAAAAAAAGTGATCAGAAAAATATATATATATTTTATTCAAATAGTTCCTCTTCTTTTTTTGGAGGGGGGCAAGTAATATTCTCATTATCAAGTATTAATTAAAGTGAATAATGACAAAATGAGATGATTGTAATATTGTATTATATTTTTGTATATATAATGACAAAATTGGTTTAAGAAGAATCGAATAAATGAAAATGTCACATTCATTCTGTTTTTAAGGTTTCATTCATTAGTCAAAATTATGGTAAGTGTCAACCTGTTCAAAACTCTTAAAATATGTTTTTGAAAGAAAAAATTCTAAAGAGTTTGGGTAATAACTTTTTTTTGGGGGGATAAAAGTTTAGGTAATAACTGGCCCAATGGTTTAATTTTTTTATGAATAATAGTAAGTTATAAATTTTGGAGTCCAGTATACACAATAATGGGTTGTGTTGCATACTTGTATTGGATTGGGAAAATCAAAATAATAATATTCAAAAGCATGTTTTATGAATATTTTTCTTTTCGGTTTTGTCTCAGTAACACAAAAATAAAAAAATAAAAGAAATTATCACTTTTAAAATTATAAAAAAAAATAGTTTAACTTTTAAAATTTCTTTTTTTCCCTCACATATTATTACACATTTATTCAATTCATATAATTTGGATAATGTTTTCCTCCAAATCAATTTGAGGGAATCCTCTCTAACCTACTACGTGACGTTTTATTAACTGCTATCTAGTGGGTTGAAGGAAATTTAAGCTTGCAAAAGTAAAAAAAATTTTTAAATTTTTTTTTGATCAAGTGCCATTGATAATGGGCTAAATTACAAACTCCTAAAGTTTTGTGAGTGTTTGAATTTTACAAGAGAGTTTGGGTAATAACTTTTTTTGGGGGATAAAATTTTAGGTAATAACTGGCCTAATGGTTTAATTTTTTTATGAATAATAGTAAGTTATAAATCTTGGAATCCAGTATACACAATAATGGGTTGGGTTGCATACTTGCATGGGATTGGGAAAATCAAAAAAATAATATTCAAAAGCATGTTTTATGAATATTTTTCTTTTTGGTTTTGTCTCAGTAACACAAAATAAACAAAAAAGAAATGATCACTTTTAAAATTTATATAAAAAAAAAATTAGTATAACTTTTAAAATTTCTCTTTTTTTCCCCTCACATATTATTACACGTTTATTCAATCTATATAAATTGGATAATATTTTCCTCCAAATCAATTCGAAGGAATCTTCTTTGACTTACTACGTGACGATTTATTAACTACTACCTAGTGGGTTGAAGGAAATATAAGCATGCGAAAGTAAACTTTTTTTTATATATATATTTTTTTGATCAAGTGTCATTGATAATGAGCTAAATTACAGACCGCATTCTTAAAGTTTTGTGAGTATTTGCATTTTACACCGTAAAATTTTAGAATTTTAATTTTACCCTTTGAAGTTTTATTCTGCTACATCATTTTTATTATGTCATGTCATTTTTAATTATATAAAAAATTTTAAGTTATAAAAATGATGTGGGATCATTTTGTTGGACAAACTAAACACTTGATGAAAAATATAGATAGCAGAAAAATAAAATTTAAATTCTGAATTTTCAAAGCGTCAAATTTTAAGGTTGTAGTTTGTATTTTAACCTTAATAATGCTATAAGTTTAAATCCTATTGTATTTATAAATAAACAAATAAATAAGTGAATATCCCATTAAAAACAATAATCCGGATCAGAACAAAGCAAAACCGTTGGGGTTACGGAGTCACGAGTCAAAAATAAACGCACCGACACGTTAGCCCTCGTCATGCATGGGACTATGGGTCCAGTCCAGTAAGGCTTTTCCTTAGCCGGTAAGAATCCACAGTGCCACCTGATACAACCGTTAACGCTGTCGGTGCCCACGAGTGTCGGCACCGACACGCAAGATTTATTCCCGGTAGTTCTTATTTTCATTTATTTTCCATATTTTTCTTTTTTCCTTTACAACTACAAGCCACGAAAAACAAAAAAATCTCAAGTGTATGTGTGTGTGTACTTTTCTAGCTTCTACGTGCTTTCTTTTTCGTTGTTTGTTTGTACGAGATGAGTGGTAACTGGTATTACAACTGGGTGCGTAGCGGAATGGGAAAACTATAGTGGGGTATCAAAAATATAAATGCATTCATTGGTGGAAGACCATGTTTTGCTTTCAGTTCCGTAAGTGAGAGGTACTTGCTCTTTCTTGGTCACTCCCTCTCTACGTGACTTTACTAGCTAGATTCTTCTTTATAATCTTTAGCCAAAAAAAGAAAAAGAAAAAGAAAATTCATGTTACATATACTTATATAAATGAATCACAACCCACATATATATACGAATGGGAAAGTACTTTAAAGTATTTAGATTTGAGTTTGGAGATCTTTTTGTGAATAACCAATTTGGCTTGAAATGGGAAAAGGGAAAACCCCCCGGATTTTTCCATTATTCGATGTGCCTTGAGCAACCACTTTTTATATGAATAAAGTGCTAGTGAAAAAAAGTATACCATGTTATATTTATAGATATTGTTAGGTCATATGCTTTAGTGTCGGTAAACTATCTCAAATTGGTGAGAAATTTTTTTTTTTTGGAGCAAAATTGGTGAGAATTATATATTGTGTCTTAGAGTTGTAATTTAAGATTAAAACAAAGTCCCAAAATTAGGTCATATCAAGAAAGTATAATTTTTGTAATCTCAACTAATCAGTCGAGCATTGATAGCAACCCGACTTATAGAGACTATGTCAATCAATAATGTAAAAGGCCCAATAACTTGTTTGTTTGTTTAAACCCCAATTCAAGTTCTACTCGTTGGGATATAAAATGGATTTTATATGTTGACCTAAGAGAGGGTTTTAAGAGACGAGAACACTACATTTGTGCAGTAATAGTTGTGTAATCAAGTTTCTCTTATTTTCACCATATCAAAGATATCAAAGTAGATTTGAGAATCAATTGATGAAAAAACTGAAGTTATCGTTATAGCACCTACCACAAACTTAAATGGATTATCTGACTTCATGTTTAAGGGAATATGGTTCAGTACTGCCTTAATTAAGAGGAATTTTAATGCTTGAAGGAGAAAATGCAAATAACAAAAAAAATATGGAAAAGCATACAAGTAAACTAAATTACAAGTTAACAAGTACTCGGACTAATTTTAAGTAAGATCAAAAGTCATGGAGTTCCAAGAAGCTAATTTATCCATGACCACAAAAACTTTGTTTGCAAGCAAGGCAAAAAATAGATCATAACCTAAGTAAACATTTTAAACATCAAATCAGATTGAAGTCAATACATTATACATCAAATGGGATTAACATATAAGAACTTGAATCAAAATAAAATAAAACTGTATAAACAAGATTAAACGTAACAAGATTACAAGGAAGCACTTACAAGCATGATTCTAAAACCCTATGAACTACAAGAAAATCTCCAAGGAATCACTATTACAATATAATGATCTCTATAAGAACAAGTTAATGGAAAGTGGTATCATTTTTTTGAGAATGAGTCATTTATTTATATTTAAGTGTTCGACAATTACTGACAATCATTCCTTCCATATTTCCCTCTTTTGTTGGGCTTGAACGAACAATTTGTCATAGTGTTAAATAGTGATTATAAACTTCTTCAATTGATGTCACATGATCTTTACTTCACTTACCAATTACTACCATAGGAAATGTTAGTTTCTCACGTTCTGGTCTCTTTACAAATGTAGTATCTCTAGTGTGCCAATTGTCGTGTCTTTAACAACTCATAAAATTTTCTCTACGCGCTAAAATTAAATTCTCTTGGGAAAAAAACAAAACAACCTACAACACAACGTTTGTCATTTCATTTGAAGCGCATAGGTTGCCACCATCTAGTTCATTCCGACATTATTTGAAGAGAGAATGACTGTTCAGATCAGATGAGAATAAAAAAATATTTAAAAAAAAAAAGAAAAAGAAGCAGAATTTCATTCCAATAGCTTAATAATATCATTTTGCACTTGCCACACAATACACGTTGAGATTTATCTCTTCAACTCACACTCGGGCCTCGTCTAAAACTTGAGCATAACGAGCTAGTTAGTGAGCTGCTACTGTGCTACATTACGGTATCTTCTCAGAACTTGCTGAAACTCACACCACGCATACTTGTTGCGTCCTTTAATACTCTCATTATATAGTCAATGGGTCATCTTCATAAACAGCATTCGTGATGCCTATTTCACAGTTTCAGTACTGCAAAAAGCACAGCATGTCAAACAGCCATCGCTTTTACCTATTGATCAGCAGTATAAATAGGACGTACTTTCTCACAAAGTACAGCAATAACCTAGCCATCAGTGTCACTAATAATCACCATCCCTGAGACCCGCATTTACATGTTGTATGAAGAAGGCCCCATCCATATTAACCTCAAGCTCTGGCGGACGTGAGCTGTGCTAACTTGGCCTTTAGCGCTGATGTGGTGCGGCATTGTGTTGAGTGTTGACACATGGTGACAGTACGGACCTTGGTGTAATTTTTTGAAGCTGTTTTTTTTTTAGAATTTGGTCATTCAAAATTTAGACTATTGGTTCCTCCTAAAATATTTGAACTTGTCTAATGACCCTCTAGAAAGATGATAAATTCTTTTGTATACTCATTGATCTAAAGAACTTTTGTATATAATCATTGAAATTTTGAAAGATAATGATTTGGCCCCCAACTGAAATTTCTGGCTAGTTGAGTTTGAGATTAGAACTTGGCTTCAAAATTTTCTCAAAAAGTATGACTATTAGTTTTAAAAAATATATATATCAGTATATTTTCATATATATATATAAATCATGTCTCATACTCATGAGTTCAAAAACATATTGATAACACAATCTTTGAGTTTTTCATATTAAATATTTTGAATCAAAACTGGGTTTATAATTGACTTATTTATTAAATAAAAGTCATAAATATGCTTTTTATAAAGTTGTGTTTTGCATTGGCTTAAAAAATCAGTTTTTTTATTTTATTATTTAGCTTATTTTTACTACTATTCAGCTTATTTTTACTACTATTCATGGGTCTTATTACTCTTTTTGTTACTATTCATGAGCCCCACTGTACTATTTTAGCTACTTTTTAACTTTATTTATAGTACTTTCAACAAAAAATTTTCGGTTTCAGCTAAATAAGTTGTTTCCAAACGAATTCTAAGTGATCGTTTGGATACCACGTGAAACGTGGTATCCAAGTCTGTGTTTTCTATTATTTTTTCTAATCCAGTGTCTCTTGCACTGTTCATGTACTGTTCATGGGACATGAACAATCCATTTATGTAAATGAATAGTAGCTTTTTTATTTTTTTTTATTTTTTTCAGTTTTCAGTAAAATAAGCGGTATCTAAACGGACTCTAAGTCAACTCCAAAGCATTTATAAATAATTCGATCCATTTTTTTATCATAGATTTATTCGAAATATGTTAACCAATGCTTGATTGAACTTGTTAAGGAATAATTGAACAAGTTCTACTACATTAGAGATTAACATAAACTAATAAACAAATACCTCTTTAATTAATTGCTGTCAATTTTCTCAAAAATGTTGATCAATTATAATAAAATAAAAAATTCAACATTAACCAATGCACTTTGACAATCGTTATAGACACATTTACTTATTGTTTTTCGATCTCTTAAGTTTCCTTGCACTTACTTTCTGAATCTATCAAACGAGTTATTTTAAAATCACCATCAATTTTCATTGTTGGGTCACTTTTACAATAACAAATTACCTTTTTTTTTTAACCATTCAAGATCAATCACCACAAATGAATGTGAAATTGACGGTGGGCCTAAGAAATTTTTTGCTACCGAAGAAAGCCTTACACTTTCCAAGTTCTAAGCTTCTAACTACCATACTTTGGACTAATATATGAACAGCTGACAACTGCTGTTTTTGGACAATATTTTCCTAGCTAGATTGGGGGACTGATTTTTGGACTACAGTCCATACTCGGAATGGCCCACAAAAGTCCCTTAGATGAGTCAGATCACAATTTGTCCCGAACCCACCTTTTATTTTGTAGTTTGTACGGCTGTGCAATAAAGGGTCCCACAAAAGCTTGGTCCTCCTGGTCCCACAACCACATGATGCGTCTCCAAATATTTCAATCACGACCTAAAGGCATATATATTAGTTTTTTTTTAATTGGGATGGGACAGTTTCGTCCAACAAAAGTCAGCAGAACCTAACGTGGCAAAGAATCATAAGTCCAAGTTGACAAAAGTAAAAAAAAAATACTAAATACATTGTGTAAGAACAGATTCGAATTCCAAGGCAAAGTCACGTGACCGGTGCCCCCACGTCGCGTGCTGCTTCATCTTCTTTTCCTTCTCCTTCTTCTTCTTCTTCTAAGTTCTGAGAAAGTGCATACATACATACACAGCTGGAATTGTGGGGGTGATTCGCTGTGTGGGCTCCACTGTTTTACACGGTGAATCTATGCCTGCCACGTTGCCTAACGTGTACACTGTAGCTTTGAACGTGCGAATTGGGTCCCACTAATTAACATGGTCCTAACTTACATCCTAGCACGCACGATGCACATGATACCCCCCCTCTCTCCCCCGCTTTTCGCGCAGGATACTGCCACATCAGCCCTAACTTACAACGTTATTATGAAACTGAAACCTACTGTAAATTTGGTGAGAACTACATAGTACAAAATTGAATTGCGTAATAATTAAGGAAACTAGCTAACAGGAAGGGTACCCTACTACCCCTTGTCGCCAAGATGAAATTTATAACCAATATTTACTATGAGTGCAGTTGAAATTTATTGCTTCAGGTAATGTTTAATAAGAGTTGAGTAGTTCAAGTTGTGGTGCTTCAACGAATGTACATGTATTGTGCCTACAATTATAGTCACATCAAGACCTTAATAGTATACGTGGTGTTACCTTTATTATCAAGTGACGTGAGGTCGATGAATCCATTCGGAAACCTCCTTTTCATTTAGCAAAAACAAAAAAATCCATAATTTTAACAATATTTTTCATTTCTCAATGTAGAGAAGATTCTTGGTAATTTCTTTAATGAGTGTATGAGGACATCCATTAACAAAAATCTTATAATAAGAATGAACCTAAAACTAATAGGTACATATAGAAGAAGTAATATTATTTCAATCATAACTTACCATATTAATATACTATTAACCCAAAAGAAAAAAATTTGTGAACTCTATCATTATTCATGCCAAAATAATTTTTAGTATAATAAATGTTTGAGGTTGATCTTGTTGTCACGATGTATTAGGAAGGTTACGGAGTCATTTCGCACATCAAACCCATGTGTACGTGACAACCAACATGTTATACAAATAAAAAAATGTACCAACTATGTATTATAGGCGCGTGGTATATACATTAACAATTTCAGGAGAAGCACAATTGGAGCGTGTGAATCACTTGAGAGGCAATGAGGCACAAAGCTCCCTTGTTAGAGGACAGTGAATGACCAACAATAAATTAACTTCCTATTATTGAATTTTAGTGTATGTTCATTAAGTAAGATTATAAGATAATTAATTTTGAATAGTTCAGAAATATTAATCGACCAAAACGAGCTTATGAAGCTAAGACAATGAATTACAAGTCCTTGTCTAATGGGATTTGCTGTTAATCAAAGCTACAATGACTTCAATATTGTCTCTATTATTTAGAGAATACGAGTGATAGAAATGTGATTTGATCTATATACTGCTATATTCATTCTCTGATAAAAATGCATGTACACCCCATTATTTAGGGCACTCAAAGCATGTGATTTTTAATTTTTTTTTTTAATATTTTTTGTTCCTAGATGTACATGGAGTATGGACACAATTTCATGACCGACACAATGGAAGGTTATAAGGCACAATCAGCATCACTTGTTTATACAAAATACAAAATTTTTATTTATTTATTTATTGTGTGTACAATGACTATATATGATAGTCCTATTTGATGGGTTCTGACTTTCTAGATTCAAAGTCATCACTATCATGTACTATTTATGTAGGGCTTGTTGTTTGCTACATACATTTTCGTCGGTGCTATTGCTTTTCCTTTTGTCTTCTTCTACGTGCTTACCTCAACATCAGCTAATTACTTCTCTAAATGTCTACTTCCTTGATAATTAATTAAGATTAAAATGGGTTTTATTTTCTCTTTTAAAGGAAAAATAGGGATTGATATATTCAAACTTTTTGTCTATGAATTTAATTGCAAGAATCTTAATTAATACATGAAAAAACCCTCCCATTAATTATTATAGTTATAATATTAATGCATACTTGCGCGTCATATATACAAACGAGAAAAGTACCCAAATTGAATTACTCTGAATGAAACCATTTTGATAAAAAAAAAAAAAAAAACCACATTTTAATCATTAAAAACTTTGTTTTTTTGTTGAGATAATTACGATATATGTTGCTAATCCCGCAGCTTAAACCCTTCTCCCTTAGTCCCCTAAGCACTTTTTACATGGAAAAATGTCAATTCAGTTACAAACCCCGACCCTTCGCTTAATCATAAAAAATAGAAATATCAAGTTTCATAGCACTGTTTCAGGTTAATGTATTATTACTATCTAAACTCTTAAGTACATTTTTTTTTAAAAGCAGAAGCTTGGTGGCCAAAGAAACCCTATTGTTTATAGAAGAACCTGCTCTTCGTCTCTGGTTGTGGCAAGTGGTGGCAACTACTCTAACATATAAATATAATAATAGTCCATGAAGCCCAATCCTTGACTACCATAAAATATAATTGGGTTTACCTAAATCTACTTTTTTGAAAGCAAGAGAAGTCTGTTGCAAGGAAGTGATTCAAAGAGTGCAATCCAAGTTAGTTAAAAAAGAGAGAATGGGTTGCATGAGCCACATCCCCTTTCAAGTTTCAATATTGAACTTTTTAGAGTGAGAGTGAGTGAGAGAGAGTGAGTATTTTGCAAGGAATTGATTCAAAGAGTACACATGAAGTTAGTGAAAAGAGAATGAGAGGAGCTAGAAGATAAGGGTCTGTGACTGTGAGTGAAGCCCATCATCATTTCTATGAGGCCCAATAAACCAAACACATGGTTCAGTTGTGAAGTCACTTTTATTAATCTAGCTTTCTCAGATTTTTTTAAAGAATGTACTTTTATTATATAGTTTTAATTCCCACTTATACTAACTTTTAATTTTGCTGCTAATAACGCCTTTCTAATTTTGTACCAAACTTTGTGGCGCACTAAAGTGATGAGCTTTAATTGGCAATAAGATAAAGAGGGTAGAGGGTAAGATAGTCAAAAAGTTGAACCCAGCAGCTATGTAATCAATTATTATGGCTTTGCATATTTTCCACTTTATACGAAGTCTTTATTGCTTAAATGCCCCGGAATTCATTTGAATTACCAAATATGCCTGCCAGGCAGGTGACTCCTTTAAAAGTTGTTTCAAATAGAAGCAAGTTCTACTCCAAAAAAAAAAAAAAAGAAGAAGCAAGTTTGTCTGATACTTCACAAGTCACAACGTTGCGTGGACCAGCCAAAAGAGAGGGCCTATATTTATATATGCTATGTTATTCAAATAAAAAATTTATGTGGGTTTCAATTAGATCAACAGGTAAAAAAAACAATCATTATGAAACTCACACAATAGGTAGAGTTTGGATCCTATTTATAACAAAAACCGATTATTATTTTGGTATGATGATAAAAAAAAATAACCATCATGAAATTGACACCACATATTAAAATCCTATTTATATCTATAAAAAAATTACATTCTTTTAAGAATGCAATAAATTAAACTTTATATCTAAACTAAGAAATTAAACTCTATAATTAAAAATTAACAAACTAAATTTTATAATTGCACAAGTAATAAATTAACTACATTCATTTGAGCAAATCGGCATTGCATTAGGGCTTAAGGTGTGTTTGGATGACTTATTTACTTGTAGAAAGTTTAATTTATTATTTTTAAAATTTCATAATTTAATTTGTTATTTTTAAATAATGAGATTTAAATTTATTTACTTTTAAATTATTATTACTTAATTTGTCACACCCTTAAATATAGAGTTTAAAATATATATATATATATATATATATATATTTTTTTTTGTTTTAAAAAGTATGTGAAAAATTTTTGTCATGACATTAAGTTCATCAAAATTATGAATTTTGAATGAGAAAGTCTATAGATACAAAAAATTTAACAAAAAAATTATCAGCTGTTAATGTGACAAATTTTTAGTGATAAGTAAAAAAATTATGTAAGTAATAGGCACAAGAAAACAATTTAAAAAATGATCAAATTTGAAAATTATTATTATTATTATTATTATTATTATGTAGCATAGCTCATTTTAAGTTAAAAATGATGGTAAATGATTGGAGGTGCACAGAGACTTTCGTACAGCTCGAAGTACTTCCTCTCGCATAAACTATGTTGACTGCATTGACAGAATGCATCGCTGCTTTCAGTCTACAATAATAAAGATTTGTTTGTTGCATTGTTATGGTTTTTTTTCTTGTTTTTATTTTCTGTTAATGGATTAAAATGTCACCTCCGAATAATTTGAATCAGTACGTTGGTATTCTTTTCCTTCACAAGAACCTATTTACTGCAGGGAAAGTAAAAGGAACAAGGCAAATGGTAACGTGGGGATTTTAAAAGTCTCGTTCATGGAATAATTGGACACAAATAATTAAATAAGTAAACATAAAATTAGGATTAATTAAAATTCTTATTTTTACGGATATTTACTTTTTTTTTTTTTTGGAGAAAGCAAACGATGTGATATTTACTTTAATTTGAGTGGAATAACACAACAGACTGGACTAAAACAGCTCTGCATCATGGATTACATGATTATTTGGTCGTATGAGGAATATTGTTGGTTTTGTATTTCATGTGACACATGCGTGGTATAAGGTTCATTGAATATTTACACCCAAAAAATTCATTTTTTACATTTTGACATCTTGTAAAATGGCGATCAATTGAAAATGTATTTGTCTTTTCCCCCTTTTTACTTCCTAATATTTTATGGTTCATTTGTAATTTTATATTGTGGCAAAAGTTGTGTAATTTTTTGTGATTCTAACATTTTTTTTAAGTGAAAAATATACACAAAAAGTTACAAAATATATCACAATAAATAAATAAATAAATAACCCATAAAACATTTTTTTTTATCACTACCCGTCTCCCCACCCCTCCCCTGTATTCTCTCTTTCACTTAGACCTCCCTCCTCTCTCTCTCGCATAGAACATGCCGGTTGTGCTGCACGGGATTGTCAATGCTATGGCATAGCGAGGCGAGCGATATAAGTCAACCATTTGATGGGCCACACAGGCGAGCTATGGCACGAGTTGATGCCTTTCCTCTCTGATTCGTACAAAATCTTCGTCGCATTTTACTCTTTAGTTTTTCATCACTAGATATCTCTTCCTCCAAATCGCATCATGCTCCACTCTCTCTCTCTCCTTCCAAAAATTCTCAATTTCAAATTTAAAAGCAATTATAAAAAGAAGAAGAGAGAATTGGTGGGTTAGAGGACCTTTAAGCTGGTGGGTTGTACGTAGTGGTGCATCAGATTGAGAGATGAGATTTTTTTTTTTCTTTTCAACTTTATGTTGCAGCAAACACCTTAAAATGTTTTTGAAACTTTTTTCATTAATGCGACCAAACACTATAAAATCCAAAAATATTTTTCAAAGAAACTAACGAAGCATGAATTATTGTAAAAAGTTACGTTAAGTATAATTTGAACTCAAGTCTATACACATTACATTGACCTTAAAGAGCTCATCTGCTCATGTGATAGTGGTTTGGAAAAAAAGGATGGGAGAGAGAGAGAGTGCTTTTTACACCGTTGGACTTTTTCATCTATGACAATCGTGCAATATATTGAGATTTATTCAATATCCCGATACTAGTAGTTCTTCATCTCAAATGGATAGTAGTTCTCATCATAAATTTAATTTATTAAAACCACAATAATATGATATAAGGGTACCTTGCTCCCAAGATACTAAATAATATCGTTAATTACTCGCAATTATATACATTTTCCGTTGGCATGCGATAGACAAATTTCGAGAATTTGGTATTGAGGGTTGCTTTCGTATTGCCAAATTAACGACACTTATTGCGCTTAGACTTAAATTTCCTGCATTTACGTCAAACTTGTATGAACTTCATGTGCCATCAACGGCACTGACATAGGTTGGTGTGCCTAATTTATCATAAATTCTCATTTGTAAATTAACCTAAGCCACTTCTCTTCTCTACGGTTGTGAATGTTTTAATTAAGATCGATCTAGCGGTGTTAAAATGAGAACGTAGTTTCCCATTAATAATAATAATAATTCCCACCGTTTTTGTTTTTGTTTTTTTTTTTAACAATAGGTGGTGTTAAAAATTCAAAATGGCTGGCTAGGCAACTCGGTGTAGCCTTTTTTTTTTTTTTTTTTTTGATACGCGGTGTAGCCATTTTTAGTCAAATACAGACGATTTGCACAAAAAATCATGCATTTGAGTTTGACTTCAGAATTAGAGCATACTATATTTTGAGCACAATACAAAAATATATGCGAGAATTCTCTTGGACTTCTAAAAGATTTGTTATTGCATTTATATACAGATTAACTCGGAATCCCCAGTACACAATTTATTACTCCAAATCCAGTGATTAAATACAACAACTAAAAAACCTTGTGCTAAATTGATTATTTATTACAACATGTCATTACTATTAAGTTATTTTTAGTGTGTAAACTCGTGTATATATACGAGTATAATTAAAAATAATCACAATTTCATAGTTCAAATTATACATTTTTTTTAGAAGAGATTCAAATTATATGATTTAAAATCTTCGGTTTTTGTACTCAATAATTTATTTGCCACAAAAATTAAAAAATTAGGTGGATACATGGCGCAAAGTTGGATTTCAATTGAGATCCAATTTAGAATCTAATTGGATTTGGACTATTTGATTTTTACACCTAATAATTCACTTGGCACAAAAACTAAAAATTAGATGGGACATATGACACAAAATTGAAAATATAATTGAAATCTAATTGAATTTTTTTTTTCTAAATTTTGGCTTTTAATATATATATATATATTAGAACCCGTATGTTAATTTGCACTATTTTTTAAAATTTGATAGTTGAAGTAACATAAATTTAAAGTCCAGATGTCATCGTTAAAAACATGAGTTAATCTAAATTGAATTACAAGGCTCTTCCGTACTCTTGTTAACCTATATACTAGTCATATATCAATCAATATTTTATTTTCTTAAATTTATTACCATTTACAAACAATATTTCACTTTAAAAAGTACACCCTCATTTTGCTTTGAACACAGTAAAGACCAAGGAGCCAACCTTAATGGCTTCATCATATCCGGCTTTTTATTTTTGTTTTTAAAGGTTTTGACCACTTTCCAAAGAACAATAACGTCTAATTCCTGAATATGTCTTGAAATCTTTTATATGTATATATATGCGCCAATGGAGTAATTAGTAAGCCTCCGTTTTACATTTTTTTTTTTAGAAAGAATTATAGCAAGCAAGCAGCCTTGTAATTTTTAAAACCGAAAAATCACTGTTTTTTTCCAATTTTGATAGAGTAAACTATGATTGCAGCTTCGGGTAAAGTTTGCGAGACCTGTATCTTATGCATATGTGAATTATTAGCCTACACTATAACTTAAGGTGCTACTAAAATTTTCTCAAAAAGAAAAAAAGAAAGCTCAGATGGTTTGCCTTTAGTTTCGGCAGAGATAAAGCCTGAAAATTACCAAAACCATGTGATGAGCACAATGAAATACTGCCATATATAATTCTTTAAAATTAAAAAAAAAAAAAAAAAAAAAAACTGCCATATCTTATTTTTATCAAAAAATAAAAGGACAATAGTAGCCATATTTTTTTTTTTTGGGTAAATAGTACCCCATATGCTTAAAACGTTGCCAAATTACGTTTTAAATTTCCAAATATAACGGCTAGTGCGTTTGGTAACTTAGGTTTAACAAAAAGTAGACAAAGTCGTAGTTTCAAGTAAAGTGGAGGCATGATAAAATTAAATTAAAATAAAATAAAACAAAAAAGAGAGAAATAAAAGAATAGTAAAGTAAAGTGGAGGCCAACCTCCATCTACGATATGCATTATCACACTTTGATCATTAGGGACCAAAGAAAATTCCCTAACCTTACTTGGCATTTAGACAAGGATATTGATTTCCAAAGTTTTGTAAAAATGATGGTATTTTTTTTTGGTAATTCTATAATTGTAATTCAGAGATTTGAACATTAATTTTTTTTTTTTATGACATAATATCTGTTACTATAGTTTGTAGAATAACATTTTTTTTTTTTTAAAGAATCAAGAATGTAAGGTTTTAATAATGATGAATGTATCATTACAAAGAACGGATTCAATATTGGATGGTACAAATTCCATCCAGACCAAAAAAATAAAAGAGCGTTTTGCTCTCTTTGCTAATGCGTGGGCGACTCCATTTCCAAATATGTGTACTTGGGAGTAACTACGTTATAGCAATCTTTCTAGCAGTGAATTTGGCATCCTTGATGATATGGCTGAAGCAACAAAGTTGGTCCTCATTACGGCATAATGCAGTGATTATCAACTCCAAATCACTCTCATGCACATTTTCTTTCGATTTCAATAGCGATTAAGATTATTCTCCTAAAAATGGTTGCTTTAAACATTTCGACTCAATGTGCAAGGGCAACTCTTTTCAACAAAGATGCCATAACTTGACCTCCCCGAGTTACTTACAACCACTCTCTTACTTGTCGAATATTTATTTTCAAAAATAGCTCCATCAAAGTTTGTTTTGTACAATTTGTAAACTAACCTATCATTGATTAAGCGATCATATTTCTAATTTATTATTTAACTTATGTATGAAGTTTTAAAATTTTCCCATTAGTTATACTTAAATTAGGTAACTTAAAAGGCATAATAGGTAATTTGCTCTATTTGTTATGTATATCACAAAATTCAATACAATATTGTGTGATTCCTTTATACCCAGTGTAGGGGCTCGTTTTGTCGTAGATCCCCCAACAATACATTTATTTAGAGAGTGGGACGAAGGGTTTGGCGCTAACAGGCTTGCCACCGGTTCTCCAGAGGCTCCCTTCTTCGAGGGGGCTTTGCCCCGTTCTTCTTGGCTTGGGGGTTGCTCCTCGGACGGCCGAGGAGACCCCCTTCTCAAGAGGGGTACTTTCCCTTATATAAGTCTCCTTCGGTTGATCTTAGCCTTACGGCTGTCAATCATCCAGGCTCCTTGCTTTAGAACCTGTCCCATCCGCTATGTTCCCAACCTTACTGTGGGTCGCAGCCCCCAAGGTTGTGCCGCTCAGAGGTCCTATCAGCATTAATGCTGCCAGGGGAGTTAGGTAAATGCATTAAGTGTGGATGTGACCACCTGGAGTTTAGACTAGGAGTGCCGAGGAAGGGGTGTCCTCGGCGCGGGCCTAGTAAGGGCTGAAGCCCATAGACGCCGGCCTGGGACAATTGTCCCTCCTCGGCATGGGCCTTGGGCCAGCCTAAAAGTGGGCTGGGGCTCCCAGGCCCACGGGCCCCACAATAGCCCCTCAAAATCCTGCTGCACGTTCCCTCGGACGGGGAGGAGGGTTTTGATACCCACGGCCCCCTCATATTCCGGAAGGCCTTTCGCTAGCTGGTTCTTCCCCAAATGGTCAGCTTGGTGCTTCAATTCTTCGGTAAGCAGTTAGTTTCCCCGTGGGACTGAGTCCGAGGACCACGCAGTTCCTTGGTTCAGTTGCTACTTTCTATATGTGTGGCTAGCTCCCCGTAGGCTTGGGTCCGAGGACCATGCGAGACCTAGGTACAGGTGCTGCCTTCAGGAGAAGATAAGTGACTAGCTCTCCGTAGGCTTGGGTCCGAGGACCATGCAAGACCTAGGCACAGGTGCTGCCTTCAAGAGTAGATAAGTGGCTAGCTCTCCGTAGGCTTGGGTCCTGAGGACCATGCAAGACCTAGGCACAGGTGCTGCCTTCAAGAGTAGATAAGTGGCTAGCTCTCCGTAGGCTTGGGTCCGAGGACCATGCAAGACCTAGGCACAGGTGCTGCCTTCAAGAGAAGATAAGTGGCTAGCTCTCCGTAGGCTTGGGTCCTGAGGACCATGCAAGACCTAGGCACAGGTGCTGCCTTCAAGAGTAGATAAGTGGCTAGCTCTCCGTAGGCTTGGGTCCGAGGACCATGCAAGACCTAGGCACAGGTGCTGCCTTCAAGAGTAGTGGCTAGCTCTCCGTAGGCTTGGGTCCGAGGACCATGCAAGACCTAGGCACAGGTGCTGCCTTCAAGAGTAGTTAAGTGGCTAGCTCTCCGTAAGCTTGGGTCCGAGGACCATGCAAGACCTAGGCACAGGTGCTGCCTTCAAGAGTAGTGGCTAGCTCTCCGTAGGCTTGGGTCCGAGGACCATGCAAGACCTAGGCACAGGTGCTGCCTTCAAGAGTAGTTAAGTGGCTAGCTCTCCGTAGGCTTGGGTCCGAGGACCATGCAAGACCTAGGCACAGGTGCTGCCTTCAAGAGTAGTGGCTAGCTCTCCGTAGGCTTGGGTCCGAGGACCATGCAAGACCTAGGCACAGGTGCTGCCTTCAAGAGTAGGTAAGTGGCTAGCTCTCCGTAGGCTTGGGTCCGAGGACCATGCAAGACCTAGGCACAGGTGCTGCCTTCAAGAGTAGTTAAGTGACTAGCTCTCCGTAGGCTTGGGTCCGAGGACCATGTAAGACCTAGGCACAGGTGCTGCCTTCAAGAGTAGTGGCTAGCTCTCCGTAGGCTTGGGTCCGAGGACCATGCAAGACCTAGGCACAGGTGCTGCCTTCAAGAGTAGATAAGTGGCTAGCTCTCCGTAGGCTTGGGTCCGAGGACCATGCAAGACCTAGGCACAGGTGCTGCCTTCAAGAGTAGGTAAGTGGCTAGTTTCCCCATAGGCCTGAGTCCGAGGACCATGCAGAGCCTTGGTTCTGTCTAACACTTGGTCTTCTGAAGTAATTAGTTTCCCCATAGGCCTGAGTCCGAGGACCATGCAGAGCCTTGGTTCTGTCTAACACTTGGTCTTCTGAAGTAATTAGTTTCCCCATAGGCCTGAGTCCGGGGACCATGCAGAGCCTTGGTTCTGTCTAATACTTGGTCTTCTAAAGTAATTAGTTTCCCCATAGGCCTGGGTCCGAGGACCATGCAGAGCCTTGGTTCTGTCTAACACTTTCATTTCTCTGTAAGTAGGGGCTTGCCCTCGGACCGTTTTTCTGGGGACGATTCCTCCTTCGGTCGGACAATGATTTTACACGTGGCGTTGGTCTCGCCTCCAGCTCGAGCCCCCATCTTCTATCTGGGAAGCGTCTCTTGGCCGTTCGTGTTCTGCGTCTGACGCTTCGGTGCGCGAGAGACGCCTTCATTAATGGTCTCGTGAATCAACAGAAGTCCAACGGTCTGCGGCCCCCTTGGAATTTGGTGGCTTCATTATTGTCCGCCGCTTCGGTAACTCACTTTTCGAATTCTGCGTGAATTAATTCTCACCAACCCTCCTCCTCTATATAAGGCCTTCTGGGGGGATGGTTTCTTCATACTCCATGAGCCTCCCAACTCAAACAGAAAGAACACCACCTTTCCGCTCCCCATGCCCCTTTAATAACCCCGTCGGAATTGTGATCGGAGTTAGGAGATATGGGGCTAAGGGCTGCCGTGGCCGCAGCCCCCACTGGGCTTCTGGCGCGGCAGAGTCTAGGCGTAACACCGGCAGTGTCGTACGCGATGGCCAGGTGGGACGTTGTTGAAGTACCTAACGTCTCTCCCCGGAGCGCACCTCCGGTGGAGGAGGCACGCGAACTCATGTCATGGCTGGCGCCTGAGTGTTGCCGTCTCCAACGGCCAGCGCTCGGGAGGATTGGAGAGCATCAAGGGAACATCACGGGGGAGGACATTCCGGTGCCCCTGCATCTGCTCCTCACTTTGTTCAAGCTTCCGCCTTGAAGCGAGCCAGCCTCAGCCCCCTTCCCCGCTTTTATTGTCAAGTTCTCCCATTCTCCTGATGCCAATAAAAGCACGGGTTGACACTTCCCCCTCCCTCTAGCTAGTTGTAGAATCGGACCGCCTGAGCCTCCGATTGTAGGATTAGCTTGTAATAAAGCTTGTAAAACAAGCCTGCCTGAGCCTCTGATTGTATCCTGTAATCTTCTTTTCATGAAATAATAAAAACTTTTCTTTTTGTTTGCTGTTGAGTCTTCTTTTTACTGCGATTCTTCTTCTCTCTTTTTTTTTTTTTTTTTTTTTTGAAGTGACCGCTTAGAACGATCGCCGGTTGCGCCGGCCAGCGCACTAACCCTTCCCACAGACGGCGCCAATTGTAGGGGCTCGTTTTGTCGTAGATCCCCCAACAATACATTTATTTAGAGAGTGGGACGAAGGGTTTGGCGCTAACAGGCTTGCCACCGGTTCTCCAGAGGCTCCCTTCTTCGAGGGGGCTTTGCCCCGTTCTTCTTGGCTTGGGGGGTTGCTCCTCGGACGGCCGAGGAGACCCCCTTCTCAAGAGGGGTACTTTCCCTTATATAAGTCTCCTTCGGTTGATCTTAGCCTTACGGCTGTCAATCATCCAGGCCCCTTGCTTTAGAACCTGTCCCATCCGCTATGTTCCCAACCTTACTGTGGGTCGCAGCACCCAAGGTTCTGCCGCTCAGAGGTCCTATCAACATTAATGCTGCTAGGGGAGTTAGGTAAATGCATTAAGTGTGGATGTGACCACCTGGAGTTTAGACTAGGAGTGCCAAGGAAGGGGTGTCCTCGGCGCGGGCCTAGTAAGGGCTGAAGCCCATAGACGCCGGCCTGGGACAATTGTCCCTCCTTGGCATGGGCCTTGGGCCAGCCTAAAAGTGGGCTGGGGCTCCCAGGCCCACGGGCTCCACACCCAGCATATGCTTTCAGATAAACACAGTAGTTTTGGTAAACCATTAGTTTATTTACTTATTTGGCAATACTTTTTTTTACTAACTTTTACATATAAAAAGTTAAACCAAACACCAAATTAAACAGATAATGGTATTATTTAGCTTATTTTTAAATTTTATTTATATTTAAAATTATCGTATCCACTCTGATTTTTAAGTTTTAACCTCCATTTTTGTCTCTTAGTACTGTATCTCACGCGCTCTCAAATGGAAGTGAAAATTTATTATTTTTTTTCTGACAAATTGGCAAATGCCAATTCAGTAATTCAAAATGAGTTTCTGACATTGGGATTATGGCTGTAAAAAAAAAGAAAAAAAAAAAGAAAAGAAAAGAAAAGGGTCTCATCAAAGAGAAAAAGAAAGTAAAAAACAATGTCTGTCGGAAACAACGGCGGTACAAAGCCTGACAAATCCTCAGACCCAATTTCTCTGTCTATGTTTAGTACTTACTACGGTACAAATAATATCCACTCTCTCTTTTTACTTTCTCTCACATTATATCTGTGTGTGCAGAGTCTTCAGTCCACACAGACCCAAAACCCGAGAAACTGAAAGAAAAGTTGTACCAGCATCAGCAGTTGTTAGAAGAAGAAAAAAAAAAAAAAAAAAGTAAGCAAAATTCCCAACACTGTTTGTGTGTGTGTGTGTTTTTTTCCCCTCTTAAAAAAAAAAAAAAAATGAAAACCCACCCAACTTTTTTGTTTTTGTTTAATTAAATAAAGAAAGCAAGAGCGGTGAAAATCCGTGAAAGAAATTAAAAGGGAGAGTTGGGTGTGGTGGGACGAGGAGAGAGCGGTGGACGTGTGGGACCCGTGTGTAATCAGAAGAGAGAGAGAGTTTTTTTTTTTTTTTGGGGGTGTTTGGAGAGAGAGAAAGAGAGAGAGAGAGAGAGAAGACTTCAACATCAAGACAGTGAGCGGGATAGTAAAAGCCAGCTAGCAATGAAGGAGGAGGCTCACCTAACATTTTCCATCACAATCTCTCATCCCTTTTTAGCCTTTCTCCTTCTCCTCTCTCTCCTTTCAAACCTCTCTCTCCCTCTTCTTTCTAATTCTCTCTCTCTCTCTCTCTCTCTCTTTGCAATTTTGGAGGTAATGAGCTACAAACTACTACTTCTACTATTGCTAGTACTACTCTTCTATAGGTTTATAATGGAGGAATAGGGGGTTGTTTTAGGACTGCCTAGTTAAACTAGTGATAATAATATGGTTTTGTGTCCTTTGGGTTTGGGGTTGAAAATTTTTTGGGTGTTCTTATATTAAAGGAAATATTGGGTTTCTTCTTGTGCTCCCTTCTAAAGTCATTCCAAGTTTTAGTTTTTTAGTTTTGGGCGGGAGTGTTATTTGTTCTTGACCTCAGGTTTGGCTCTGGCTATGCATTTTGTGGATTCTCATTTTCATGTTTTGAGTCAAAGTTTCAAAATTTTAGAGTGTCGGCTATGTTTAAGTTTTGGAATTTGAGTGTCGGTGGGGTTTGAGTTTTGGGGATTTTAAGCATTACTGATTAATTTCACTGTTTGGTTGCTGAGGAAAGGAAAGAAAAGGAATGTAATTTTCAAAATTCAGGAACTTGGCGAAATGAAATTTTAAGAAACACCTACAATTCCATTCCCACTTTCTTTACTTGTTTTCTCGGCAACCAAAAACTGCTACATTCTTTGTACAAATTAAAACACACTGCTGTAGAGATTTTGAGTTCTATCTGTACACACAAATAACCCATTTTGTTTTTGGTTTGTGCAGGTTTTAAAGTAAACTTCCTCAAATCCCCTCTTCAGTTACACTCAACAAATTAAGAGTTCAAATTTCAAACTCCTCGGCTTCCTTCACAAAACTCCCAGGTTGGTACTCTTAACAAAGTTTTCATAAACTAAAATTCCTTCTCATTATTTCTCAAACCCAAAAAAATAAAAAATAAAAACCCCTCAATTTGAAAAAACTACACCCCCAACTCTGCAAAATTGCAATGAGTGAGTGAATGTGACGTATTCTGGGACCAGCTGGCGCTACTTTGCGCCCATGTGTTTGTTGCCCACTTTTGAAATACCATCTCATCTTGAATGTCGTGTTTTTTTTTTTTTTTTTTAAATTTTATAACAGAATTTTTTTTTAACATAAAAAAATCTAGAAGGGTACAAAATGAGTAACACTTTTAATGTTTTTTTCTTTTTTTAACGTATGGTTGCTAAAATGCGCCACACTGTTTCATGCGTTGGCCTCATAATTATTACATTGTCACTAACCCCCCCACCCAAAAAAAAAAAAAACACATCATTTTGTCTTCACTATTTATTAATCCTTGTACAGTTTTTAAATTGACAAATTTTCTTGCTCAGGAACAAAAAAAGTTCATTTTCAAGGGACAATGATCGGACCAAACTTCATGGACGAAATAGACTGTGGCAGTTTCTTCGACCAAATCGATGACTTGCTTGATTTCCCAGCTGACGACATTGAGGCTGGTCAAGCCAACGAGGATTGCAACTCGTTGATCCCTAACCTTTGGCAAACTCAGCCCGAGTCACTCCCCGGTTCCGACTCAGTTTTCTCGGCTAATAACAGCGCCTCGGACCTCTCGGCCGAGCTCTCCGTTCCGGTGAGTTATATAATTAATAATAACTAGTCTGTCTGGCACTACGTAACTTTTTAATTACTTGTAAGGTAATTTATGGGTGTCAGTGTCTTTCCATGTGTCTGGGACCTATTTTAGTTGTTGTGTACCTTAAATGGACAAACTAGGTCGATAGACTTTGGTTGTATAGTGTATATACATGGTATGTGACAGAAAAATTTTGAATTCTTATCTTTTTCAAAATTTTAAAATTCAAAATTCAAAAAACAAAATTAAGGGATATTTTTGTCGTTTCAGACTTTCAGTAGCGTTATTGGCGGGGGGGTCTAAATTGTAAAATCACATTTGGAAAACCAATCGACGACAAAAGTGTGTATGGTCGTATAGTCGTGTCCACACTTTTAATACTTGTGGTGGCGTAATTAATGGAAATCACGTGATTTGTCTTGTGATTTTTTAGTTGTAATAAAGACAAAAGTCGCCTTCAAAATAAATAAATAAAGACAAAAGTCAATTATAATCATGTGCAAAGTTGTGTGGCTTTTTTTGTTTTTTGTTTTTTTTTAAATTTTATTTTCCTCTTTGATTTGTCAACAATAATCATAGGTGTAAAATTTAAAAATCTGATGTGTGACAACTTCCTGTCCTTTTTTTTTTATTATCCTTGGTCGCATGGTTCAAATGTACTCACAAGCAATTGTCAAAACTGATAGGTGGTTAGTGAATTATACAATGACCCCTTCTAGAAGCTATGCATTGGCCGAAATTTAAATTACACTCTTTTAAGTTTGGTAAATTGTCATGTTCGCTCCTAAATTTTAAGTCTGAGTAGTGTTAATTTATTAACGTCAATAGACGGAAGGATTAACTTGACATGAATGTTAAAGTTTAAATATTAAAATGACCACACACACCCAAAAAAAAAAAAACTATAGGTATGAAATTGGCAATTTACTTAAAGTTGGTGTAATTTGGAATGAGTGAATTTGAATTAGTTTGTGGCAAGATGGGTTCTTGGTGTAATGTCAAAGATTAACAACATATTATTTTGGATGCTTAATGGTCTAGCTAGACTAGAGAGTAGAGATTTTGTTGGATAAATGTGAAACAATCTCAGACTGTCCAACTTTCATCTGATTCAGCTTTGTTTCTTATTTTGTGACTGTAGTATGAAGACATTATTCAGCTTGAATGGCTTTCAAACTTTGTTGAGGATTCCTTCTCTGGTGGAAGCCTTACCATGAAGAAAGAAGAGTCATTCATCAACAAGAATTCATCCCACCAACAATTCCAGACCTCCAGCCCAGTTTCTGTCCTTGAAAGCAGCAGCTCCTGTTCAGGGGAGAAGAATGTGCCCCGCAGCCCAGAGACCATCACTCCTGGCAGACGTGGACGTGCTCGCAGCAAGCGTCCACGCCCTGCCACCTTCAATCCTCGCATGGCAATGCAACTCATCTCACCGACCTCCTCTATTACCGAGACCCCTCAGCCATTCCTTGCACCAAAAGTCACTTCAGATTCTGAGAATTTTGCAGAGTCTCGTCTTTTGATCAAGATACCAAAACAAGCCAATGCAGAACACAAGAAGAAAAAGAAAATCAAATTGTCAGTTCCTCTAGGCCCAGTGGAGGCAAATCAAAATCCGCCATCACAATCAGTGAGGAAATGCATGCATTGTGAGATAACCAAGACTCCCCAATGGAGGGCAGGCCCAATGGGGCCCAAAACGCTTTGCAATGCTTGTGGCGTTCGTTACAAGTCTGGCCGGCTCTTCCCTGAATACCGGCCTGCAGCAAGCCCAACATTTATTCCATCATTGCACTCCAATTCTCATAAGAAGGTGGTTGAAATGAGAAACAAGACTGGCGAGAAGGTTGTCATAGCTGGGAAAATGCCAACGATGGCTGCCTCACCAGAACTCATTCCAAATGCAAATAGCAACCTTGCACTGGAATACATGTAAGGGAGGATGAGAGAACTGCATTCCTAGCTGGAATCTCTTCTCTTCATCGCGTCCCTCTGTCCTGTCATGTTGTTTCTCTTACTGTTATTCATTACTTTGGTTCATTGTTTTTTTGTACAGGGGTGGAATGGGGAGGAATAGGAGCAATAGATGACCTTATTTTAGCTTAGTAGACGAGGGATTGTAATGAGAGAACTAAAAATGGGTAGACAAAAATGCAAGTTTAAGAATAGAGTTTAGGTTCAGTAATGGGTAGTAGGTCCCTAAGGTAAGTAGGTGTCTGAGTCTGTGTTGTCTCTTTTCTTTTTGCATTCTTTTCTTTTTGTTCCTTTCTAAGGGAATTCTTTTTGCAGTTCATTTGTAGTAGAAAATTCTGAGATGATTAATGGAATTTGAGATTTGTTATGCTTGACCCAAGTGCCTTTACAAAGTACTGTATTTTCTCCCCTTTTCTTCCTCGCTAGCTTCTCTTAGATACTCCCTTTTTCTGAACTCAATCTTTAATATAATTTGATACTGGTTATCAGCACACTTGATAGTATTTAGTGAGCACTTTAGATCTTTTTGTTACGTTTAAAACTAAAGCAAGACAAGTCTTCAATATTGGAAGGAAGTGTATTGCTTTATGAACCAAAATTTGCCTAATGTTTGGCTCAAGAAAGTGTATTGCTTTCTCCTCCACTTCTTTCTTTCCAGCTTCAGATTCTTCTTTTTAAGCTTTCTACCCCACTTCTTTCTTTCCAGCTTCAGATTCTTCTTTTAGATCCTTTCCTTCTTGCAGCTGTTATTGCTTTATTTCCTTAGTTTGTAATGAAACCTAAGTCTTAGCCAAATGCTGGTTTTCAGAATACTGGTTCTGATTAGCAATTTGGCAGTACTTTTGCTGACTTAAAGGCTAATTTGTCTAAAGTTACTTGAGATGATTTGATCATGTTAAGGGAATCGTAATTTATGCATCAATAAAAAAAAAAGTTAATTTCAAGCTAACAAAAAAAAAGATATCAAGTAAGGAAGTACCAGAATATATGACTTCAAATATAATAAAATGGAGGAAAATAATATATGTAGTCGACTCTGACTAATCTATTGAGAATTTATAAGTGATACCAAAAAATTTGAGACTATGACTTAGTATATATTGTCATTACTGTAAAAACTAATTTATCTTCTGTCTTTTGTAAGAAATACCTTCTTTTTTCTTTCCCAAAAGCTAAAGTGGAGTAAAGTTTGGCTCTAAGTATTGTAGGGTTGCTAACAAAACATAAATGTTGTCACATTAATGTTTTTGTGCACATGGCAAGAGTGCTTTGCTGTTTTTTTTCAGGTCTATGTACACATTGCAAGTAAGCTGGGACCATAGGCCCCTAGATGTGTGGTTGTTGCACTCATGCTTATTGAAATTGAAAACTTCCTGCGTTTGATGGGTCAAGATGGTTAAAATTTTCATCACTTATTAATTTAGTGATCAATAAGGATCAGAAATAGTAAAATATGTCACCTACTAACCAACAAACAGTTTCAAAAAATATAGAGTTGTAAGTCATTCATTTCCCTGCACAGAAATTGTGATAGAGGGATTGCATTTCAAACCCATACTAATTTTTTAAAAGCTTGTGACTTGGGCATTTTATCTAATTCTCCTCTTATTAGTTTTTCTTTATTCTGTCAATTTCTTGAGAGATAGTTTCAAACTATGGCATCTGCTTATGATAATATTTCTTTATCGTCATACTAAGACACCTATTGTTTTTTTAGTTTAGGCGGAGATCGAATTACAAATCTCTATTCGATGATAAGAGATTTTACTAGTTGGACTAATTAACACCTATTTTTTATTCTTCCAAAATTTGAAATGGTGATGATAAAAAGTTATATTTTAAGGACAAGATAACAAAGTAAACGCGTTTTGATGCAAATCATGCAACAGGAACGACAATATCAATGAGTTTATTAGCCCCTAGTGTTTTTAACAATTGACTATGCAGGTATAATTACAAATTGGGAAGGTTGAAACCTTGATTCAACTTTGTTTTTAAACACATCATTGGGTTTGGTGATTTTCATAGCTTGCTTTGGGCTTCAGGATAATGATCCCTATCATGCCTAAGTGTCGTCTTGAGCCATTTGGGTTTGGCAATGTGTCCCTATCCAACCCACCGCAACCTAATGATTAAACATTTGCAACTTTATTACCAACAATAAATAAAATAAAAATATGTGTGTTAAAAGGGCATAAAAACCAATTTGATTGCATCAATCATTTCTGTTATTTTCATTTCGTATGTTGATTGGACTTTTTAATCATATCGTATGAAGTCCTTTCCAAGACACATTTTTTGAGTTTGCTTGATTGTCAATATTTTGAAAGAAACATTCATTAATATAAAGAAAAAAAGTTCTAGAGACCTGTGAGAATGGTGTCTATTCTCTCCCCTAACCTGAAAAGCCTAGCCAACCTGATCATCGCCTACAATGTGCACCAAAAAAGTGTTTGAATCTAAGAAATGTTTGAGAAACTGCTTGGAGTTTTCATATTAGCTTGGCCTTTTTGCAAGTAATTGAATCTATGAAATGTTGTGTCTAGAACAAAATTATAAGTAAAGTGAAGGAGATTATACTAGAGGAAGGCCTCATCAAAAACAATCCACACGCTACACTCAATGGGACACTTGATTGATGAAGTCAAAAGCAGAATTAAAAAGTTTCAAAAAAATTGGTCTGTGACTCCGTGTTGTATGTGAGAAAGGATGACAATAGAGTACCACTTCATCTTGAGAGATGCCCAATATATTTTTTGTTGTAGTTAGCATTCAATCCTAAGTTATTTATTCAATGACAAAAAAATTTACTAGCTATTAAGTTATAAAGCTCTTGACGATATAATGTATCAATAATTTTTTGGGTGTTGGTAGCATTCAATCTTAAGGCATTTATTCAATTCAATTACAAAAATTCACCAGTTTAGTTAATTGCAATCCACACATTATAAATTTTAGGATAAGGTGTTATTAACTTATTGTTTAGTTGTTCCTTGGAGATCAGATTAGAACCAATTTCTTAAAATTGGGCCAGAATTTTGCAACATGGTTTGGACTTTGGACCCAGTCTTGGTCTCCTAGGTGAGCTGAGGTTTTGGTCTACATTAAAATGGTGACCATGCCAAACATGACTACAAGGTGCTTTTCCAAAATAAAAAGGGCACCTGTCCAAACTCCAAACTGAGCCTTCTAATAGTCAGACAAATGGTAGGGTTGTTCCCACAATTTCTGCCAGCAACTACAAATTTTTTCCAAGAGTTGAATTTGAAAGCCTTCTGTAGTGTAGTGTTCTTGAATCTTTGATTGCTTTTTTGTTTTTGTTTTTCCAACTAGGTTAAAGATAAAGACTTGAAATGTTTTTTTAGACTCATCCGTAATTGGTTCCTCGAAAGTGGGAAACTTGGAAGTATTTAATGATTCCCCCGAGTTTTAAGGCGTTGATATAGCCTTAATAATAAAGACTAATAATATACGTGACTTACCAAAAGAGAGTCGCTATCCCTAGTTTCACTTATGGGCTAGATGACTAAAAATTGTCTTGTGGACCAAGTTGATTGATATTGCTTTTTAGGCCTCATTGTTTATTTCACTTATGCTTGGTTCATTAGAGCTTTTATTTGTTGGAGAGCCCAAACCTAATAGCTTGTGAGTTGTGACCTCTATTGCTTTGTGTTTTCTAACTCAGGCCCACCACAACAATCAATGGACTTGTTCAGGGTTTCAGTTTGAGCCTAGTCTGAACTTGCCATGCTGAGCCCAAATTTACTCTAATTAATTTGGACCACAAATCCTATTAATTGCACGACCCACACCACACAGATGCACACGATTAAATAAGGAACTGACTCCGGGTCCATTAACCATGGCCATTTCCACTTTCACATGGGCAAGGCTCCTACCCAAGGTCCCAACGCACAAGACTAACACGTGAACATTTGAGGCACATGTACGTTGTGTGATGCCCCAGAACTGATTAGAATATCGTCTAAGTGTGTTGTGTGGATGTGTAATAATTCCCATATTAAATATTTACTAGGTAGATTTGATCTCTTTATTAACAATTACGATGAGCCTCATTTTTTATTAGTTTTTTTGAGGTATGGTACAAATATGGTTAGCATTTCTCTTCATGTTGTATCCTGTGTTACGTCGAATACTCAATTCATATTGTAGAGTCCAAATTTTCTATCCCACACTTTTTGCTCCACTCTACACTCCACAAATAAAAACATGTCACGTGTCCATTTATTTAATTAAAATGCTAGATTTATGCTATTTTCTTATTTCAATTATTATTATTATTATTTAAATTTAGACGATCTTTTAATTAAAAAAAACTCATCATATTCCCACCGCCCTCACCACCAACTTCGCCGGAGTGGCTGTCCATTGACGCCATTAACGCCTCCGGTCACTGTCAATCGCTGCCACCAAGCTAATACCACCGGTCACTGTCCCTCTTAAACCCAAGAAAAAAAATCCACCCAGCACTAGAATGAACTTTCTATTAAGGTGTCCCATTCATATTTTTCAAGCCTTCAAACCAACCTTATGGCACTCCAAAACGGATCCCTTCAATCCCAAACTCTAAACCTAGAAACAGCTCTTGATTGGACTCACCTTGTACAACAAGCTTATGGGCCAAGACTTCTTCATTAACATTGATGACAACAACACTTCCTCACTCTCCAAATTGCATTCACAGAATCACAACGGCAGCTTCAGGAATATTTTCCAGGGTACTCATTAAGAAATTTAAATTACACAAAATTTAATTAAAAGAGAACTTCATATATTGACCAAAAAAAAAAAAAAAACACGCACACTCACACAAATATATAAAGTCTTACAATTTCTTTCTACAAATTTTTTTATTTTGAAATTTTTGCATGATAGTCTCATTACCAATGTTGCAAGTTATATCTCTATCAAAATTTTAGTTAGATAAAAATTTTCTTGGGATTTTTCTTTTTGTTTGTAAGGACCTAATATATTGTTAAGGGGACTAAAGTTTAAGGATAAAATTTGACTACAAACTTAATTATACCCTAAGGCTACAACTCTCATTAAATAAATTAACATAGTCAATTTTGAAAATCTAATTGTTGAATTACATGTTATTTAATCTTTACGTTATTAAAATGCATGTCAAATTTCATGTCAATCGTATGTTATTTACTTTTGATTCATAAATTTATTTTTTATGTATAATTTTTGTAGAGACTGGATCTGAGCACTTCCGCTGCCGGGATGAATGGACTCAGACCCAACTAGCCTAATACAATGAATTTGTAGATAATGGGTTCAAGAACTAGGCCTTAGCACATGGACAACGGTCGAGATGGTTGTTACTACAATCAGATAGAGATGAACTGAGATTATCTAAGAAAGTTTGTCCTCGGCACAATCCGAGGAGCTTTGTTGTGATAACTGTTGAATGTCAATGGTTGCATGAATCCCCCTTTCTATGATCTGTTCTACCTATTATATAGTCCTCTTTGGACGATCTTTACCTTCCACTTGTTGATCATCCAAGCTTATACCTGACTACCTGTCCCATCAGCCGCCTCACCAATCCTCCTGTTAGTTGCAGCAACCAAGGCAGCACTGTTCAGGGGTCACTTCCCCATTAATGCGGCCAGAATGCCAGTGGTGGGCATTTATTGTGGAGGTGACAGTTTTTCCTTGAACTGCTCCTCCATCGTGCTTCCATGGCTAACTCTTTGTACTTGTCTTTTTCTTGGGATGCGTAAGGAGGCCGCCTTCGGTGGTGTGTTGCTTTCCTTTCTATGATCTCGGCTAGCCGAGGACAAGGTCGTCCTTGGCGACGTTTCCTGGCAACTTGGGCCTTCTACGTTCATCCTCGGACATTTCTTCGTCCTCGGCGTGGGTCTTGGGCCAGATATAAAGTGGGTCGGGGTTGCCAGTTTATTAGGCCCCACAATTTTAGACTACAAAAACTTGAAATTTAAAAATTTGATTGATGACAAAGTTGTTAATTTTTTATCTTCTTGAAATTTTGCAAATATGGAGGATATAAGAAGAAAATGTATCTATTTTTGAAGTTTTCAAAATTCATGTACAATAAAAAAAAAATATTGAGTAGAGTTATAACCTTAGTTTACAACCAAATTTTTTTCAAAATTTAATTATGTTGGGTCTAAAAAAATTTAGGGTGGTCACATATATTTTTTAATGATTAAAAAATCATAAAACTTATATATAATAATAAAAAAAATCAAGTCAGGGTGGTCCTGTGACCACCCTGAACTGAACATAGAGTTGTCGATGTGCATTCAGATTCTCAATGATTGAATAGCAAATTTTGGAACTTTCCAATCTTTCAATTCAAAGATTGAAGTTTTCTGGGATTTTTCGAAAGCTAACTTCGATGTGGGACTTAAGCCGATCACCGGTTTCTTTTATGGGTTTGAGAGGGACAAAATGACTAGAGCCATACCCGGAGGTGTTGATGGTGTCGGCAGGCTCCTGATAGTGGCCCTGGAAAAGGTTGGTGGTGATGAAGGAATACGTTGGTTTTTATATATATTTATTTATCTTAGAAAATTGAAATAAGATAGACATGTGACATGTTTTTATTTCTGGAGCATAGAGTGGAATAGGAAGTATGAGACAGAAGATTTAGACTCTATATTATATGTTTTTTTAGAGACTCATAAACAATATGTGACCTTTATGGTCTGGAATCCAATGTAACGTCTTTAATGTGATTTCTTTACTAGTGCTATGGTCAAATAATTTTTCTTTGACATGAAATTGTTTAAGTGATACGAAGCCACACAATTTGTTGAAACTTGCGTTTGATATTATCAAAGTCTCGTAATATCCATTCAAGCTAGTTAATGCTAAGTTGTTAAGGTACCCCCCAAAAAAATAATGGGAAAAATGGCAGTTGACCAAAGACTGTAAGTAAATGTAGCTTAAATGTTGAAGCAAAACACATAAGCGAGTCCGCCGGCCACGGCCACCGGAGCGGCATAAGAGCAGGCCCCGCCTACGCGCGTGTGGACATGTGTGTAGCATTCAATGTGGAATGCAAGTCATCAACCACTGTCTCATGCAACGACGACCTACTTGGGACCAGAATTTATTGCGTGCCATTGTTGTCACAGTGTCACTTCTAAAGGGAATCTTTGTTGCCCATTACAAGGCCAAAACTCACTACCCCACATAATTGATATTACAACTAGTGCCAATCAAACTCAGTACCAGCCCGACGTATATTAAATTTAGATTATTACTATAATATCAATGTAAGTATACACAATTACTGTTTACAAGTAAATATATTTTTTAATACTTTTTGTAGGGTCAGATTCTGTTGCCCAAGCCCAATGAGGTATGGGATTGGAGCCCACTGAACCCAAAACAATAAATTTGTAGAGTGTGGGTGAAAGAGCTAGGCTAGTAATGAAAAATAACAGTATGAGACGGCATAGAAGATGGGAAAATTTGAATAAAAGAGTGCTCGGACAGTGATCAATGTCTCGTCCGAGGAGGCGATTTTCATTAAACTTAAGTTTCAAATGTTGGAGCTACAGTAAGATTATATACTCTTTTCTCTCTCTTGATTCTCGATCCCCTTATCAGGGGCCTCTTTCCCTCTTATATAGTACCGTCTTCCTACATCTCCACCGTCCACTTGTTCACCATCTGGGCTCCCACTTGAGTGCATGTCCCATCACACTCCCCCTTTAGCCCTGTCTGAGTGGCGGTAGCTGAGGATGCACTGTTCAGGGGTCTTCTCCACATAAATGCGGCCAGAAGGGTAGGTGCAGTGCATTAAATGCGGTGGTTGAAGTCTGTCTCCTTGATATTTCTCTGTTCCAATCACCTTCTTGTGTGTCCGAGGCCCCTTTTCTCCCCTGACACTTGTCAGACAGGTCGCTTGACGCGTGCCGGGCGAAAACCTCGTCGGATCTGGGGGTATCGGTCTCCTCGGACATGTGAACATCTCCTCAGACGGTACACGTGCTCGTCAGCGGACATTCCCTTTTCACGTGGGACTCTGGCTGCGTCTTGGTCTCCTCGGGCGAACAGTGGTGCTCGGATAGGGCCTTGGGCCCAATAAGTTGGGCTGGGCTTTTCTCCCCCACAATAGCCCCTCAAAATTGTAGTTTTTCCTTCGCATCCGAGGAGAAAAAGTAGGATTTTGACCTGCTACGGAGCAAAAACTTGGGAACACGCACAACTGATCTGGCACGTGTGTGAACGTGGGAGCAGACGCCTCATTAATGCCGCTGCGGTTTCCTTATTCCCAAAGCGCTGCATTAACTGCACCAGGTGACGTTTTGTCCTTCGCATCCAACGGTGGCTGATCGATCCAAGGGCTGTGGTTTTTTCTTCATGATTTGGGCGGGAATGCCCCTGACCTTTCGCTTGCCCCCGTATAAAGCTTCAGAGGAAATCACTTCCTTCTCACTTTTCCATCTCCAGACGCTCCAGCAAGAACAGACGCCTCACTCCGCCCAAATCTCTCCGTCCGAATCTTTCAGTCGCCGGTGCCAATCTTGCTCAGAAACCTCACGAGCCCTTCCGCGAGCCTGCAATCGCTTCTCCGGACTAGCCCTTGTAAGTCGTCGCCCTCTGAATCTTTAGTTTTCTCTTCGGCAAACCGCCTTACTTAAGCACCATGGGAAAACTCGAGTGCATGGTGGACAGCCCTGAGCAAATAGAGGTGTTTAGGTCCACGTATCGCATCCCCCCTAACGTGGGTGTGAGGTATTGCCCTCCAGAAAAAATACTAACAGACCGGGAGACAGGAGAGGTGGTTATCCCTCTCATCGCCTTCAAAGAAGGGGGAATGACAATCCCCATGGGTCCCATCACCACTGCCTACCTTCGGAACCATAGGCTTACTCCCTGGCAGTGCGCGCCCAATATGTTTAGAATCCTAGGAGCGATTGAGGACCTTGAGCGCCATATGGGGCTGGGACTCACCTGGCTTGACGTGGTATATCTGTACGAATGCCATAGCCAGCAAGATGCTGGGTACTACTTGAAATCCAGGTCGGATGTCGTCAGGCTCATTTCTTGCCTTCCCAAGTCCAACAAAGGGATGAAAGACGACTACGTGATCGTCTCGGGCGCCAGGCGAAATGGCCCTGGTTGCCCAACCAAGCATGGGAAGCCAGGTGTGACATAGAATTAGGCGCACTGACCATAGGCTTAGGGCCCGTGTCTCTTAACGGTTTTTGACTTCTCTTCGGTCACTATTTCCGAGCTTCTAACCATTTTTTCTTTTTGCTTGCAACAGATAAGAGACAAGTTTCTCCTCAGATCAGCTTAACGAATGTCGCTGCTCTCAATTTCCTTCTAAGGTCGGAGATCTTCGTGAGCGACGACGGGCAACTGCGGTCTGCTCCCCTCATTCTCGGATATACAGGGAAGCCAAAGGGTTATCAACCAGTCGGCAACGCAATCGTCCAGGGAGACTATCGCCTTGCGCGCATCGACGTTGGTCGGAAGGGCTTCTTAGCGCCCTACGATCTTGATCCTGTACCCCGTCCAATCCCTCGGGCTGCACCTCCCCTTATCCAACCACTTCAGCAAGTTCCCCTCGGACAGGAGATTGAAGGTGAGGGGGCTGGCTCTTCCACTTCGTCGCTAGAAGAGCAGATAGACGAATTTCAGTTTGAGGGAGAGGCTTCAAGAGTAAACCAGGTGGTAGAGATCTCAGACGCCGAGGAAGAGGCCTACGAGCAGTCAGGCGCCCAGCTTAACTTATTAGCTACTCACTTAGAAGACTCCTCGGACGAGGATATGGATCTGAAAAACCTGATGAAGGGGAGAGGCAAAAAGTCAGACCCGAAAGATGTTGGAACATCTAAGTCGGTGGCGACTCTTCCTCCAGTGCCTACTCAGATCCCTGACCCAAACCTGAAACCAATGCCAACTTTGCAGAGGAAGAGACCCCACACTGAGGTTGGGGAAAAACAGGTGCCACCACCAAAAGGAGCCAAGCAGCAAAAAGTGGCACAGGACAGCCGAACTCGCAGGGCTCAGTCTACTGAGAGCCGAGACGAGGGCACAATGGCGGAAGTGCGCCGAGGAGGAGGGGGACCGCGGATTTGGTCTCCGAAATTGGAGTTGGAGGGCGCTCCAATCCTCTGGGAGACCTCCCTCAGGAATTATGATGGAGGGAGGGCCGGCTACGTTGCTGAGGCCCTGCAGCAACCACTTCTCCTCCCTCATGACATGGAGTCCTTCAGGCGTTTCAATCAGCCGGAGCTCTTTCGATCCCTGAAGAGGGACTTAGCCATCGTAAGCAACTTCAATCCAATTAACTGAATCGTTGAGTTTTGCCTTTCCTATTTTTCAGTGTTTAACACTTGAGTTTCCATCACGCAGGTCACTCAGCAAATTTATGTAGCCGAGGAGTGGGACAAGAAGAATCGCCTTGAAGCCCAGGCGGCGATCTGTTCCCGAGATGAGGCGGAGAAATCTCTGGGCCAGCTGAAAGACGATTATACCCGTCTGTCCGGGGAGCTCGCGGATATGACCAGTCAGAAGAAGAGTCTTGACGCTGGAATAAAAAATGTTGAAAAGCAGGTTGAGGACCAGCGTAAGCTGCTAAAGGCGACAGAGGCCGATCTGAAGACTGAGAGGGAGCTGGTAAATGGGCTAAGGGATGAACTCCGAAGAGCTAAGGACCAAGTCAGATATGCCGAGGAGAAAGCCCAGTTGGCTCAGGAGGCGACCGAGGCTGAAAAGAAAACAGCTTACCAGCTGGGGGTAGAGACAGCTACGTCCCAGCTTCTAGAGCAGTTCGCCTCGGTCAGCCGAGACTACTGCGACATAAGTTGGGGCAAAGCCCTGGATGCAGCTGGAGTTCCTGCCGACTCGGAGCTGAGGCATCCTGGGAGCGTATACTACGATCCTGATATCCGAGAGCTCCCAGGAACTGATCTCCCTTCTGCTCCACAGCTGCCAGAAGCTTCGGAACCAATCTCGGTCAGCGACGTTGCACCCACTATGGGAGCAAGCAAGGAAACTGGTCAGCCAAGCGGCAAGGATAAGCCAGCTGAGCCAGCCAAAGAGAAAGGCAAAGGGCCAGGCGAAGAGAAAGTTCCTTCTGAGCCCAAGGACCAAGCCCCTGATGCAACTGCTCGGATAGGCCAGGCTGCTGACACCGTGCTCCCTTCGGCAAAGAAATAGATGTATAGGGCTTTCACTTTTTTGCACCTGTGTTTTCTTTTGTTTTATCCAAAGAATTGTAAACCGTCTTTTATTAATGGAATGGGTTTTCATTCGTCTATGGTGTCTTTAAATACATGTCTTACCAATTATTATTGTTATATACAACTGTACATTGCACTTATAACCACATAATGCAAATAAATCTATTTGACACATCATAACTAAGATTATTAATGAAAAGAATAGGCCCGCCAAGAGTTATTGATGAATTGCGTCTTTCCAAGCTAAACATAAGTCGTCATTCCTCGGTTTCAAACTAAACACGACTAGGGGAAAGTTTTATAAATTAGAATCAATTTAAACGCATAGGGGTATTGACTAACCTGTCGACCGGTTTAAAGATTACAGGATTCGAATGTGCTTGAGTTAAATAATCCTAGTCATCTGGTCCGAGGACTGCAGGCATAACTGGATTTAAGCTTCAAACACCAGAACTGCAACTGAGTGTTAACTAACCCAAATCATCTGGTCCGAGGACTACAGGCATGATTGGGTTTAAGTTTAAACACTATGGAACTGTAACCGAGTGCTAACTAACCCAAATCATCTGGTCCGAGGACTACAGGCATGATTGGATTTAAGTTTAAACACTATAGAACTGTAACCGAGTGCTAACTAACCCAAATCATCTGGTCCGAGGACTACAGGCATGATTGGATTTAAGTTTAAACACTATAGAACTGTAACCGAGTGCTAACTAACCCAAATCATCTGGTCCGAGGACTACAGGCATGATTGGATTTAAGTTTAAACACTATAGAACTGTAACCGAGTGCTAACTAACCCAAATCATCTGGTCCGAGGACTACAGGCATGATTGGATTTAAGTTTAAACACTTGAGCTAACGGTGTTAACTAACCCTAATCATCTGGTCCGAGGACTACAGGCATGATTGGATTTAAGTTTAAACACCTAAGCTAACGGCAAATGAGTGTTAACTAACCCTAATCATCTGGTCCGAGGACTACAGGCATGATTGGATTTAAGTTTAAACACTTGAGAGAGCGGTGAATGAGTGTTAACTAACCCTAATCATCTGGTCCGAGGACTACAGGCATGATTGGATTTAAGTTTAAACACTTGAGAGAACTTTACGCAGCGAATTGGTATATCAACTGAAGAGAAGACTTGATTAATAAAAGTACCTCTTGAGGTTATTTACATTCCAAGGGCGAGGGATTACATGACTATCCAAATCTTCTAAGAAATATGCTCCAATACCAGCGCCTGAAGTGATGCGATATGGTCCCTCCCAATTGGGTCCCAATTTCCCCCAAGCTGGGTTCTTTGCGATGCCCACAACTTTCCTCAGCACCAGATCACCGGGCTCTAAAGGCCTCAACTTCACGTTAGCGTCGTAGCCTTGTCTGAGTTTTTGTTGGTAGTGTGCCAACCGAACCATTGCATTCTCCCTTCTTTCCTCAATTAAGTCTAAGCCCTTCCGTAGCTGCTCGTCGTTGTCAGCTGGACTGAATGAGCTAGTTCTTAGTGTTGGGAACCCTGTTTCCAGAGGAATGACAGCTTCAGCCCCATAGGTCATCGAGAAGGGGGTCTCTCCAGTGGATCTGCGGGGCGTAGTTCTGTAAGCCCAAAGCACATGTGGCAACTCCTCTACCCATCTGCCCTTTGCATCGTCTAGCCTCTTCTTTAAGCCGTTCAGTATGACCTTGTTGGAAGCTTCTGCTTGGCCATTACCTTGGGGATAGGCTGGAGTGGAGTATCTGTTTGTAATTCCCAGCTCGCCGCAGTAATTCCTGAATGCCTTGCTGTCGAACTGTAAACCGTTGTCCGAGATGAGGGTGTGAGGAACTCCAAACCGTGTGACAATGTTCTTCCACACGAACTTTTGCACATCAACGTCTCTGATATTGGCTAGTGGCTCGGCTTCAACCCACTTGGTGAAATAGTCTGTTCCGACCAGGAGGTACTTCTTGTTTCCTGCAGCTTTGGGGAAGGGTCCCACAATATCCAAGCCCCACTGGGCAAAGGGCCATGGGCTAGACAGTGGATTGAGTTTTCCCCCTGGCTGGTGAATGTTTGGAGCGAAGCGTTGACATTGGTCGCATTTTTTGACGTACTCGTGTGCCTCCTTCTGCATGTTAGGCCACCAATAACCTTGGGTGAGGGCTCGGTGAGCCAAGGACCTGCCTCCGGTGTGGCTCCCACAGATTCCTTCGTGTAACTCTTCTAGCAGTGTCTCGGTCGCCTCGGGGTGCACACACAACAAATATGGTCCCGAATAGGAGCGCTTGTATAGTTTCTGGTCTTCGGATAGCCAGAACTTAGTCGCTTTCCTCCGAATTTTATCGGCTTCGGCCTTCTCTTCAGGCAATATATCTTCTTTGATAAATTTGATCAACGGGTCCATCCAGCACGGCCCGACCCTAATCTGGTGAACCTGGACTCCGTCTGACCTTGTCTCCGTAGGCCTGTGCAGGTCCTCGACGAGGATGACCCTCGGCAAGCCTTGTGCCGAAGAGGTGGCTAACGTGGCCAGGGAGTCAGCATGTGAGTTGCCACCCCTGGGGATGTGCAACAAACTGAAAAATTCAAACTCTGATTGTAGGTGTTTGACACGACGTAAGTATCCCTGCATTCTTTCGTCCTTTGCCTCGAATTCGCCTTGTACTTGACCTACTACCAGTCTTGAGTCCGAGAACAGCTCCACGGATTTCCCACCCATTCTTCGGACCATAGTCATCCCCATGAGCAGGGCCTCATACTCCGCTTCATTATTCGTTGCCGAGAAGTCCAACCTTAGCGATTTCTCGATAGTGATCTTCTCGGGGGATATCAATACTAGCCCAACTCCAGAGCCTCTTTGGTTTGCCGCGCCATCGACATATACTTCCCAATGGGAGGGATTCTGATGAGAGACCATGCCAACTGATTTTTCATCCATGCCCGACGTGGGCTTCACCTCATCTAGCTGGGGCTCCGTGAACTCAGCCACCAAATCTGCGAGGATCTGTCCCTTGACCGATGTGCGGGGCATGTATCTTATATCAAAAGCCCCTAAGATTGTACCCCACTTGGCAATCCGACCGGTGTAATCGGCACTTCGGAGTATAGCTTTGAGTGGGAGTTGTGTGAGAACGATCACCGTGTGGGCTTGGAAGTAGTGTGGTAGCTTCCGCGTGCCAAGCACTACTGCTAAGATGGCCTTCTCTAGTGGCAAGTAACGAATCTCAGCCTCGTGCAGGGACTTGCTTACGTAATAGACGGGCCTTTGTACGCCAGAGTCTGACCGTATCAACACCAGGCTCACCGCATAGGGAGCTACAGCGATATAGGCGAACAGTACCTCGTCGGGCTCAGGACTGGACATGATTGGTGGCCGAGATAGGTAATCCTTGAGTTGCTGGAACGCCAAAGCGCATTCCTCAGTCCATTCGAATCCCTTCCACTTGTTGAGTAGAGAGAAAAAGGGCCGACACCTGTCTGCCGATCTAGAGATGAACCGATTGAGGGCAGCTGTCATTCCAGTTAGTTTTTGAACTTCCTTGGGATTCCGAGGAGCTCGGAGGTTGTTGATGGCCTTTATCTGGTCAGGGTTGACCTCAATTCCTCTGTGGGTGACCATGTATCCCAAGAACTTGCCGGACCCCACCCCAAACGAGCACTTAGAGGCATTCAGTCGTAGCTTGTGTTTACGTAGAACCTCAAAGGTACTTTCAAGGTCTTTCACATGCTCGGCTATAACTTTGCTCTTCACCACCATGTCATCTATGTAAATCTCGATGTTCTTGCCCAGCTGTGGTTCGAACATCCTCGTCATCATCCTCTGGTAGGTAGCTCCCGCGTTCTTCAGGCCGAACGGCATCACTTTATAGTGGTAGTTGCCAATAGGGGTGACGAAGGCAGTTTTCTTCTGGTCCTCCGGGGCTAATGGTATCTGGTGGTAGCCTTGGAAGGCGTCCAGGAAACTCATCCGAGGGTGGCCGACAGTGGCGTCAACCAGTTGATCGATCTTCGGCATAGGGAACGGGTCTTTGGGACATGCCCTATTCAGGTCCGTGAAGTCCACGCATACTCGCCACTTCCCACTCTTCTTCCTTACTACCACGGTATTCGCTAGCCATTCGGGATAAAAAACCTCTTTGATAGCCCCAGCTGCTTTGAGCTTCGTCACCTCGTCCCTCACTGCGTCAGCGTGCTCCTTGGATGGGCGCCGGATAGGTTGCTGCTTGGGGGTGACCAGTGGATTCACCTTCAAATGGTGGCATATGAACTCCGGGTCTACCCCGGGGGCCTCGTAAGCACTCCAGGCAAACACGTCGAGGTTTTGCTTGAGGAACTCTATCAACTCCTCCTTCTCTTGAAGAGGCAGCTGAGATCCGACTTGGAAGAACCTGTCAGGATCATTCCCAATGATGACTTTCGTCAGATCCTCGCACCGAGCGCTTTCATCCGATGCTTCAGAAGGCACTCCCCGAGACTGTAGTTGCTATAAATCCCTCCCAACTACGCCCGAGGATTCGGCTGGGGCCTCATGCTGAATGGCGGCCACCAGGCACTGTCTAGCAACAGATTGGTCTCCTCGGATTTCATGCACCTGTCTCCCTGAGAGATATTTGACCTTCTGGTGCAAAGTAGAGGGGACGACCCCGAGTGCGTGAATCCAAGGTCTGCCTACGAGTGCCGTGTAGGGCGAATATGCGTCTACGACGACAAAGTCCAACTCCACAACCTCAGAGCCGGACTGCACAGGCAAGCGTATCCGGCCTTTCGGGATGACAGGCCTTCCTTCAAAGGTGAATAGGGGGGAATCGTACGGCGTCAGGTCCTGGGGTTTTAGGCCTAGCCCCTTGTAGAGGTCCGGGTACATTATCTCCACGGCACTGCCCTGGTCCACCATTACCCTCCTCACATCGTACCCTCCTATTCTGAGGGTGATGACTAGTGCATCATCATGGGGTTGGATGGTGCCAATCATGTCCTCGTCCGAGAATCCCATAACCAACGGGGCACCAGACCTAGCTCTCTTCGGTCCTCGGCTCGACTCCCCTGCGAGTGGTCGGCCTACCGACATAACTTTCAAAGGCCAGGACCCTGTTCTTCCCGGCGCAGCGAAGACGACATTTATAGTCCCAAGCGGTGGATTTGGGGGGTCGTCCCTACGCGGCCCCGAGCCTGTCTGCCCTCGGCCGCTGGAGTGGTGCAGAAGATGTTTCAGTTTACCATCGCGGACCAACTGGTCCAGGTGATCCCACAGACTCCTACAATCTTCCGTTGTATGCCCATGGTCTTGATGGTACTGGCAGTAGAGATTGTGGTTGCGCCTCTCGGGGTTTCCCACCATCTTATTCGGCCACCTGAAGAATGATTCATTCTTAATCTTTTCCAAGACCTGATGCACTGGTTCTTTGAACACGGTGTTGACCGATTGAGGATTCATCGATCCTGATTGCCCGGTAAAATCCCTTCGCGGTTTATTGTAATTGTACCGATCCGACCGCGAATCTCTCCTCTCCTGAGGGATAATCTTGTCCTTTCCCTTGCCCTGCTGCTGATCTTCTTCAACCCTCTTATACTTCTCTATGCGGTCCATCAGTTGACGCACGTTTGTGACTGGTTTGCCAGATAGGGATCCCCTCAAACCGTGGTCAGTAGGGAGGCCGAGCTTGAACGTGCTGAGGGCCATTGCATCGTTGTTGCCCTCCACCTCATTGAACATCTCCCAATATCTGTCCGAATACGCCTTCAAGGACTCGCCTTCCTGCATGGACAAGGATAGCAGGGAAGAGAGAGGCCTGGCCACTCTTCGGCACGTAACAAAACGGGAGCCGAACGCCTGAGTGAGCTCCTTGAAGGAGTTGATGGAGCCCGCCCTCAAACCATCAAACCATCTCATAGCAACGGGCCCAAGACTGGAAGGGAAAACCTTGCACATCAGAGCTTCATCTCTGGAGTAGACAGCCATCCTCTGGTTAAAATGGCTCACGTGCTTGACGGGGTCAGTTTTACCGTTGTAGACGGTGAACGTTGGCTGATTAAAGCGCCGAGGGAGTCTGGCCTCCTCTATCCTGCGCGTGAAGGGTGATCTGGATATCTGATTTAGAGCCCTGTTCATGGCATCATTCTCCATGTCCTCGTGTGATGGGCTCCTACGCTCCCTTTTACGATGGGACTCCTCTACATAGGTGTAGGACTCGCTAGCTGGTGTCTTGGACTTGTGTTGGTAAGAGACGTCCTGCTCGTCATCAAGATCATCTTCAGAGTACGAGGAAGCCCGTTTCCTCTTTGCGTGTCGCAACTCCCTCTTTAGTTTTTCCACTTCCAGTTGTAAGTCACGGTTCTTCTCTGCATGGGACATGTGACTTCCGCTCTGTGATTGGCTCTGGCTAAGGCGCACAGTGTGTACACTGCCCTCACGATTTTGTCTCCTCTCTAAGTTGACAAAATGATCCACGTGTTGGGATGCCCTGGATTCTGCTTGTTGTTCACCTTGTTCTGCCATCTTCAACTGCTTATTCCACTCTTGCACAAGCTCTCCCCACAGACGGCGCCAATTGTAGGGTCAGATTCTGCTGCCCAAGCCCAATGAGGTATGGGTTTGGAGCCCACTGAACCCAAAACAATAGATTTGTAGAGAGTGGGTGAAAGAGCTAGGCTAATAATGAAAAATAACAGTATGAGACGGCATAGAAGATGGGGAAATTTGACTAAAAGAGTGCTCGGACAGTGATCAATGTCTCGTCCGAGGAGGCGATTTTCATTGATGAACTTAAGTTACAAATGTTGGAGCTACAGTAAAATTATATGCTCTTTTCTCTCTCTTGATTCTCGATCCCCTTATCAGGGGCCTCTTTCCCTCTTATATAGTACCGTCTTCCTACATCTCCACCGTCCACTTGTTCACCATCTGGGCTCCCACTTGAGTGCATGTCCCATCACACTCCCCCTTTAGCCCTGTCTGAGTGGCGGTAGCTGAGGATGCACTGTTCAGGGGTCTTCTCCACATAAATGCGGCCAGAAGGGTAGGTGCAGTGCATTAAATGCGGTGGTTGAAGTCTGTCTCCTTGATATTTCTCTGTTCCAATCACCTTCTTGTGTGTCCGAGGCCCCTTTTCTCCCCTGACACTTGTCAGACAGGTCGCTTGACACGTGCCGGGCGAAAACCTCGTCGGATCTGGGGGTATCGGTCTCCTCGGACATGTGAACATCTCCTCGGACGGTACACGTGCTCGTCAGCGGACATTCCCTTTTCACGTGGGACTCTGGCTGCGTCTTGGTCTCCTCGGGCGAACAGTGGTGCTCGGATAGGGCCTTGGGCCCAATAAGTTGGGCTGGGCTTTTCTCCCCCACACTTATTTTTTCATATACACAAAGAGAGAAACTCTGCGAGAGTAATAAAAATTTGATAAATAAATAATATTTTAATGAAAAGTAGTTTAAAATAGATAATTTAGTGTAGGTGTTTTTTGAAAAAAGGTTGTGTAATATAGAAAAAATAGGTCATTATCCTAAAATAAACAAAAAATTTTGTATGAATTGATGTGAATGCTCTTACAATGATTTTACTTTAGAAAAATAACTACTTGCCATGAACTAAATATGATTTTTTTTTTTTTTTTTGCCAAGAACCATGTAACTCAATTAGTTAGTACCTGCCACCTCTTGATGTTGCAACAGAGGTATCTATGGTTTAAATTCCTTCACCCTCAGTGATCAATGTATTAATATATATGGGTTTAAAAAAAAAAAAAAAAAAAAAAACCTAAATATGAAGTTAAAACACTAGTACTACTTCTCACACGGAACTATACTTTGTCATGATATTTTTTATACACTTTTATCCACTTACATGGATTTCTCATATTAATCTCTGATATGTGCTTAAGAAATAAAAATAATATTTGATAGGAAAAACTTAGGTCCAATCATTAACTATTGTACCTAAACTCTTCAATTAAATTAAGCCACATAACGCATTTCAAATAATTTTATCATTCTCAAGAATAATTAAATTCATCTATGTGACTTTTTTATTATATTAAAAAAAAAATCAACTATGTGACTTATTTATTTTATAAAATTGCATAATTTATTTTAAGTGGTGAAATATAAATTTTGGATCATATAGAATTGTATCTACATTTTACCAAATTTTAAGTAATTTTTATGAGATTGATTAAATTCTGTAAGGATGTGGTCTCACTTTTCTCTTTTCAGTTCTTACTGTGAGAAACTCAAGGTCGAGATTCACTACCTCAGTCCTTCACTGGTAACCACTATTGCCACAATCAATTCCTTCACCTCAAACACTATGACACTATGTTTTTTGCACCATTGATTTTGATTTTTTTTTTTTTTTTTTTTTGAGGTCACTTTGAAAATGGTGGATTTGGAGAATTGGTGAGATGTTGAGGGGAGGCGATTCGATTGGAGTCAAGACCAAGAACGATGGTAGTGGCAACTGGTGATAGGCGAATTTGAAGAAGATTGGCCCATGGCGGCTGTGTGTGAGAGAGGAGATGAGTTTTGGAATTTTGATGAGTAATGATTGTGTCTAATACTATTTTTTCATTATTTTATAAGATGTTAATGTGACATTCAGGAGGGTATAAACCACAAGCTTTACATCGCATTCTTATCAAATTTGAACTCAATGATTATTACCTATAACAATATAACATTATAAAAAGACCAATGACGACCTAGTTGTCTATATTCCTTTATTTTGTGTAATTGTAAATTATAGTGAATTTGTGAAAGCTACGAGGATCCTAATACGATGGCACAAAGGACGTGCAAAGATGATTAAGATAGATAAATAGATAAAAATTGAACACCCAAAAACAAAAGGAAAAACAAAAAGAAAAAGAAAGATTTTGGACAGTAGCTAAAGGGGTGAGAGACTAAAATTCTAACAGTGTAGGGCCAGGAGTAAAGACAGAGATTCGGACATAGGCCCCACCTTTTTAAGTGGTCCCCAAACCAAAAAAGGTCACGGTCTCTCAACACGTCAGTGACGGGATTCACATAGCAGCGCATGCGTTTGTAGGACCCATCAGATGCATGTCCCGCCATGTCGGAATTGTTTTTTTTTTTCATATTACCACGTACGGCAACGTCGGCAAATGACTAACTGCTGTGAGCTCAGCTCTTCTGAAAAATATAAAAATAAAAAATAAAAAAAGGTTTTTGTACTAGGGAGTACGTAACTGTGTGTGTGTGTGTCTGTCATTCCTTCTATTTCTATAGCTTAAAAGCTAAAAGCGTGGCCGGTTTTTGTTTATCTGTTCACGTTAAGCAGCTACGCCACAGGAACCGATTACTGTTGTGACTGATTAGATTTTGCGGTGCGGATCCATCATATCAAACGCCCACTTTTCACTTTTCACTTTTCACATTTCTTTCTTTTTCTTTTTCTTTTAATATTTTCAAAAATATGAATATTATTTTTAATTAAAAGTGGAGATTACTGCTTAGAACAATCACATTGGTCAATGCAAAATTTCTAAAAAATTTAGGGTTTGTTTGGTATATATGTTTGAATACATATTTTTAGTTTTTAAACAATATTACATGTATTTCTATACATTTTTTCACCCATACGTATTTTCAAAAAATGAAAACTGTTATTTAAACACACGTACCAAACAAACCCTTACTTTTTCTATTTTACATACCCATTTTTACAAAATACCCATATTAGTTTGTCTATTCTACCGTCTATTTTATTTAAATAATCATTTTTCTCACTTTTTTATTATTATTATTTCTCTCAACTCTCTCTCTCTCTCTCTCTCTCTCTCTCCCCATTCACGGTCTGAAACTCTCTCTCTATTCCCCATCTAAAACTCTCTCTCTATTCACGGTCACAAGCAACGATCCAAGCACCGATCCACCACAGTTGAAACTTGCCGATCCACAAGCACCGATTCGCAGAGATTTGTTTCGGTCGACCCAAACATTTCGATCTCCTCCAAGCACCAACCCACAGCCACAAGTTCACAAAAATGCTCTCTCTGTCTCTGTTGGTGTGTCCATGTGTGGGTGTGTTTGATTTTTGGTTGATTTTGCGGTGCTGGGTCTATGTAGATAGTGGGTCTGTGTTGATTTTACGGTGCTGGGTCTGTGTAGATAGTGGGTCTGTGTTGATTTTGTGGTGCGGGTCTGTTGGTGTGTCCATGTGTATGGGTGTGTTTGTGTGTATCAGTGGAAGAAGAAGATGACGAAGGAGAGAAGGTGTCTGAGTTGGTTTTGCAAATGGAGAAGAGAGAAAAAAAATGAGCGAAATGTGAAATTAATAAAATATTAGTATGCAATGCTACAGTAACCGTGCATATATGCATATTTTTGCAAGCACTGATGTGCGTGTTTTTTAGGTTAAAATGTGTAAAACTAACAACTTTTTATATTTTGCACAATTTTGCATTGACTGATGCAGTTGCTCTTAAAGTTTGAGGAAAATAGATATTTGTCCCTAATTTACAAACTATGTAGAAAAATGTTTCTATTTTGAAACTATTTAATGTGTCTATTTTGAAACTATTTAGCAAAATGCCCTTATTTTTTAAACATGATTTTAACAAAATCGAGTTCTATGTAAAACTCGATATTCTTAAAATCGAGTTCTATATATATTTTGAAGTGGAATTCAACATTAGCAATGTCAAATTTTACCTAAATTTTCAAAAAAGATTTAAGTTGCAAAATATGCATAGAACTCGACATTTCTAATGTCGAGTTCCACCTGTAACTCGAATTTCAAAACAGGGACATTTTACTAAATAGTTTCAAAATTAGGGCATTTTACTGCATAGTTAGTAAATTAGGGGCAAATGCCCATTGTCCCTCTTAAATTTGAGGAGTTTTTGAATTTTATACCATGGAGCATTGAGATTTAAATTTTATCTCTTTGAAGTTATATTATGTTTACATAGTAGTTATTCAGTTTATATATATTTTTTTAAATGTCAAGTTTGTCATCTGTGTTTACTTCATCCAATAAGATGATGACATATTATTTTTAAGATTAAATTAAAAAATGATGTGGCATCAATTTATTGAATGAACTAAATACACGTGACAATGTTATGTGGCACTTAACAGAAAATATGTACGAAAAGGTTGTTGATACAAATGGAATATAACTTTATGGAATAAAATTCAAATTCTAAAATTTTAGGGTGTAAAATCTAACGACTATTTTTAAAGGTATAGTTTTCACATTAGCCTTATTTTTATTTTCAAACATTCAAAATTAATGTCTTTTTTTTTACCAAAAATAATAAATACAATAAATAAAAAATACAATCATATGGAATAATAGTATTTTTTGGGTATTTAAAAAAATTATAATAAAGTTAAGAGTTAGCAAAATTTATCATAATATTTTTGACAATTATTAATGTGGGGTGAAAGCTCAAACGCGTATGTTGGGTTTTAGGCCCCATTTAAAGATATAAGTATTTCCGAGGAAGGGTAAAGGATTGGAAAAGGCCCCAGAATGGAGAATCACATAAGGAAAGGATGAAGGAATATAGTCCGAGGAGTGTATCCTTCTCGGAATTGAAGAATATCGGTCAAGTAAATACCTGGGCAACTTAGGTGAACTTCTAGGAAGTTCCAGCGATAAGGATAAGCTTCTTGTACGTATAAAAATGATAGAAATAGAGAAATATCTAGAGAAAAAGCTGCTACCACCGCGTTTAATGCATTGCAGCAACTTTTCTGGCCGCATTTATGTGAAGAAGACTCCTGAACAGTGCAATCTCAATTGCCACCACTCATGGAGAACTAAAAAAGATACCTGATGGGACATGTACTCAAGTGAATGCTTAGATGAAGAACAAGTGTACGATGAAGATGGTTTAAAAGGAGACTATATAAATGGAAGAGACCTCTCATGAAAGATGATCGAAAAAAAGGAGGAAAAGAAGAAGAAGAAAAGTTTACTATAGCTCCAAGAGTGACCTTGCCATTCAAACTATAATTTGTCTCCTCGGACCTGAGTTTATTCAAGTTCCCAGTGTTTTCATACGTGTTCTTTTAATAAAACCTTGATTAACTGTTGTCGAATTCACAAATAGCCTAGCTCTTTTACCCACTCTCTACAAATTTATTGTATTGGGCTTATTGGGCTCACATTCCATCTCTTTTTGGTCTGGGCTACAAATCTTGACCCTACAATTAAGTTGACATTGATATGGCAGATTGGATTTGAAATTAACAAACTATTAGGTTTAATTTATAATATTATTAAACTTTAGATCTACTGTTTTTAAAGTATATGGTTTAAAATATAATTATTCAAAAATTAAAAGATGGTGAAATTTTATACGTATCTCTCTACTCTAGCATTAATATTTAAAAAAATAGGAACCACACAGCACACACCATTATTGGTTAGAAAATAGAAACTCCTCCTTTACACATAAAACAAATAAACAAACACCCTTTTGTTTGCAATGTAAAGAAAAGTCCTCTCTACGGCTGAAATTGTTTTCCCCAATTGTTTGATTTCCACTGCAAGAACAAAAGATAATAAATTGCAAAAGACGTGGTGATATTTTGTTTGTGAGCGAGGGATCGTTGTCAATGAGGAAAGACAAGACAACCACAAGACAATGTTTTTATTTGTGACCCCATAATTCCATATGTGTTGGGACTGGATAGGGCGTGACAGCAAAGCAATCTGATGAGGAAGAAAAGCAAAAGCCCCAACTACATCGTTGAGAGGTCAATTAATTCTAAATTAATTTGGTGGGTCGTTCAAGTTTTTTGAGCTTTTGTTGAACAATGGGGTTTTAAGTATTAGATGGGATAAAAAAGACAAATTTTGTGTCGTTTTCAATGTTTGTTTTCGTCCCCAACTCTTTTTTTGTTTGATCCAATCACGTCCGTTTGTAGCTAATATGTCTGGTTAATGGGTCTCTTTCTAATTTCTAGCTGTCGTGAATGGTTACCAGATTCTCTGCAATGTTTGATATTTATATATATTTTGTTCATCAACTGATAAACTTTCTTTGCTTCCCATGTATATAAATTCATACCGTGTCTGACTGATGAAAAATGGTATGAAAAAGTATAGGACTTTGTGATAACAAGTAGAGCGAATGAAAATAAAACTAGTATATGAGCTGAATATCAGGTGATCTCTCTCTCTCTCTCTATCAAACAAACCTGTGGGGTCAAAGTCCAGCACAGGACAGCATCTACATGGCTACCCCACTTCAACCTATTGAAAAAACATTTCTTGCACTGATTGGTCTCCGAGTTAGACCCCTCATAGAACATGCCACAAGAGGGGTGTCGAACACTTGAGGGGAAAAGCCCCAAACTCCGAGTAAAGATTTCTAGAGCTTGGTAACCGAATTTCACCAAAGAGCATATGAGAAAGGTCATTTATTTCATAGCATTAACATTAATTACTCTAACCACCAATCCTTTTGCATAAAATGCAATGGAACAAGCCATCATGGTATAGGATTTGAAGGAGCACCCTAGGGGCACAACCCTTCAGCCAAATCGTTACTCTACTATCGTTTCTTTAAGCTTATTTTAGGATTTTTATTTTATTTTATTTTTATTGGCTAAACATTTAGAGTGCCTTTGAGGCTTCAACCAACCCTATTGATTGGTCTAAATCATACGAAGTAGCCTGCTTTATCCTTGTAAGTTCTCATCCAGTGAATTAAGAGCATCAATGTGATGTCGCCACTTGTACTCCAATTTAGAAAATTGGATACTGTTTGAAGGGGAAAGGAAGTATATTCTCAAGAATTAACTTGTGCATATATGGTTCCTTGAGTTTTCTTCGTTTTTAAGTTTGTTTATAACAGCTATTCAATAAGAAGTCATTTTTTGGAATATTGCTGTCATGCATTTATTGATTTTGTATGTAGGGATCTTGCCTTTTGGTTTGTTTCAAACGAGATATTAGGTGGATTAAACACCTTGGCCAAACAAGTGTTTTGCTTTGGTTGGATACATGACATGTTGTGTCAAGTAAAAGTATTCTATTTGGGTTAGGTTACTAGGTGGGTTGAGCTAACTTGGTTACATGTCATTCTCTACATTATACATGTAATTGATAACTCTAAAAAATCGATTAATGGTAACCGACTAACCCTATAATTTTTATAATTTTATATAATGTAATAAAACCAAAAATAAATAGTGTTTAAAACAAGACATTTTTTTAATTGTAAAACAACAATATTATATTTGAAGGGGTATTTTTTTGGATGAAAAAAAAAATCTTTAAGAAAAGGGGTCGTTTTAAATCAAACCCTAAGTTAATTTACCTTCCTTGTGTTGTCAACACTTCCATCGTCAATCATATCTCATCCCATCAAAATCGAACAACCCACAACCAATACTAGGCCAATAGCCAACCAACGTTTTCCTCTACCCAAAAAAAGAGAAAAGGGTTATATTTGGGGGGTCAAATTTATAAAGTAAAGGGGCAAAAATACAATATTAGAAATATAAAGACACATGACCAAAAAAAAAAGAGTCTTGCTCACATAGTTAAAGTTTAAAAAAAAAAAAAAAATTTTGAGTTAAAAATTTCTCTCATTATGAGATAAATCCAAGCACTAACTAACGAATTCAACATCTTTTTAGCCATCCACATAAGTGATATGTGGCAGACAATTCACCCAACCACACTTTCTTTTGTTGCCTAGAAAATTTGCATCATGAAAAACAAATGTCCTATAAACTATAAGAAATCCGACCAAGGTCGTCTGCCGAATGTTTTGGCTTTTCTAAGCAAATTACATTTTCGTCAGATTACCTTTGCACTTACTCTCTATGTCGTTGTCACATTGCATAATTAGTTGCTCAATCCAAAATTCAATTTGCTTTATCTGTTTCTATTGGCATATTACTCTCAGCTTAATTAGCATAATGTCCCTATTTGGATTAAGACCTAAGCATAACTAATTAAAAATTAAGTACCTTGCACTGAATCTCTATGTCCTTGTCACATTGCATAAGTAGTTCCTCAATACAAAAACCAGTTTAATCTCTTACTCATGGCATTTTACCAGCTTGCGGATTACCCACAATGACCCCCCATTTGGATTGAGACACAAAAGCATAAGAACATTCACATTGGCCTAAATATTGGTTAATCCAACTAAAATTTTACTCACATTCCAAAAATAAAACACAAGCTATTCGATAATTACAAACTAGGCAAAATGTATTTAAGCTACAATACTTGGGTAAAAAAATTACCTAGCATAATTCAAGTATGCATTCGTTGTTATTATTGATAGATAGGATATAATTTCAATTTATGTCGTTTACTCAACGATGATTACTCTTTTTTATCATGCTAAGATTCTAATAAGTTTATGGTGTAGGCAGAATTTGAATTTCAAATTTCTTATTCAATGACTAAATATTTTACTAATTAAAGTAACTGAAAACCACAATTCATTATATTATTTAAATATTTATTTGGCACAAATTGTAAAAATTTTGTAATAAAAGCGATAGTAATTCTAATGTTTTCTTGTAAGCTTTTCAATATAGATGAAAGATGTTTCAACATATATCAATAATGTACTTATAGCGAATTTTTGACTAATTTTCTGTTTAATGAAATTGGTCCATCTTTCTGTTATTAAAAAAAAAAAAAAAGTATTTTGTGCTTTACTTTTTTACGAGTTTACCATACTGCCCTATTTTTATTCCTAAAATTACCATTAACAAATCTTGGACCCGACCAAAAATCCGGGAACACTCAACAAACCCATGACAAAGGGTCTTGGTGTTGACCGATGACTATGGAGAGGGAGAGCTAGAAAAGTAAACTGGCCCTAGGGTTAATTAACCCTAGAGTTAGGGGCCTGGGAGCTGGGACGACATAAACTTGATCATGGTTGAGGTACATGGTTAGAGATTGTTGCCTTCGTTTCAGGAATGCACATGGAACATGTTAAATTCGTGATTACCTACATTCATTAATTGTCATTGACAATCTTGCTCTGCGGACCCAAAATCTCTACAGGTACAGGAAGTTATCCAAATTTCAAATTTCAATTAATGTTAATTAATACTTAATTGAATATCACTAATTTATTTAATCTATTTTTTATTATCTAATTAATTGAATGCTTCGATCTTTTGCAACTTCTAGGATTATTTTTTTTTTTTTTTTTTTTAACCTCTACTTGCTTCGTGACGCGTGGAAGAAAATTGAATATCAGTGATTCAATATATAATCTATTTGACTTTGGTTTTGGCAGTGGGGTAAATGGTTGATACTCATTTTGTAACCCATAATACTCATCGAATTAACACCATGGTATTACTTGCTTGTAATTTGCAACCCTAAAACTCATCGAATTAACTTCGATGTTTGTAACTTGTACTAATTTTCATGTTTTGGTCTTGTTTAAGATGTAATTTTATAAAAAGAACATCATTAAAACACATTGTCTCACAAACAGAAATATAGATGTTTTCAAAACATCTTTATTTAATTTAAACAAAAAGGGGTGTTCACATTTTGAATAAAATAAAAGGCAAGTTGTAAAAATTATTGATACTAAGGGTGCATTTGGAACGCAAGAAAAACGTGCGTTCCAGCGTTTAGTTGAAACAATGGTGGGTCCTGTGCACTGTTCATGGGACCTACAAGTATTTTTTTTTTCCAGAAAAACAACTTCAAAATTGGGTTCCACGGCACTATTCACACGTTTAAAAATTATTTTATTACAGTGTTTTCAGTTTTCGATTTTCAGCAATAAACGGTATTCAAACAGACCCTAACTCCATTACTTTTCAAAAACGGTTATATTTTAAGAAGACATCCCAAAGTAGAAAGAATCAACAATATATAACAAAAAAGAAATCTTTCCTCATTATGAAAAAAAGAAAAAACCAAAAGGTAAGGGAAAAAACTGATTATGTAATGAAGAAACTTATTGAGATTTGATAAATATATATACTTTTATAATAATGATAATAACAAGTGGAGGGGAATCATGCCAGGGGTAGGCCTAAAAATTGAGTTAGAAAGCTCTAATTTGTGTAAGCATGTCCTTGTTAGCCCAACTGAACAAAGTCGAGACCCAAACACACAACTTGATATTGGTGAGTCGGGGCTAGCGATCCTCAAAAATATTTGTCTAGGGTCCAAAGTCTCTTGACAAACAACCTAATAAGCTTAAGTTATATCATGGGTTGACTTGGTTCTTACACTGAGACATTCCATGCCAGTACTGGATCCATAAAAGCTTAAGGAAAGTTTAGTGCCTAACCCCCCCTTCAATCAAGATTAAGGTCAATAGAGTTGCATCCCCATTTTGCATGTATTAAGGCAAATTTATCATTGTTGGCACTAAATTTAACTTGATTTCCCGTGAGTAAGTCATTCTCGTTTTGCACTTAGATGACTAGTGAGTTTGAAATATGAAATATTTCTAATTTCTTAGAATTATCCAATCACACACTACCCTTAATTTGGTACACGTTAAGTCTATGAATCAATATCTCACCCTTTTGACGTTTAGTAAGCTACTTTAATTTGTACTTATTTATTCATTTTATGCTTTAAAAAAAATAAAGAACATTTGATACAAGTTAAATGTATGTGGACAGAAATTCAAAAGGTTGGGCATGAAAAAATATAGCAAAAGAAAAACATCAACACGAAATTTGACCCAAAAAAGAAAAATACGATTCTAAAAAAATTCATAATGGCCAAAACAATGAATGTGAACCCAATCTTTATTTACTTTAGATCCAAAAAAAGAAAAAGAAAAACCCATAAGCCAATTCAATACATGCACCATAATACTGTATCAAGTATCAACCGTGAATCCGTGATGTTGTTATCAAAAAAAAAAAAAATATATATATATATATATATATATATCAACCGTGATGTAATTTTATTTATTTATTAAATGTTATGTATTTATTTTATAAATAATTTGATAAAGCAGAGAGTGACTACACGTGCTTGAACCGAGAGTAAGACTGAAAAAAATATAGAAGTACGTGTGAATTCAATGTTTAAGATCTGAAGAAGAAGCAGAAACAGAAGATGGAAAAAGAAGAAACTCACCTGAATGATGGCATTGGTCTAAACTTGGACTTTTCGAATCCCCAAAAAAAAAAAAAAAAAACAAAACCCAATTTAAAAAAACAAAGAAAAAAGAAAAAAAGAGAAACTGTATGTGTCAGTATTGCCTATATGTTTGTTCTGTTCCGTCAAATCTCTCTCTCATTCACATTCACATTAACTCTTTCTCACTCACTCACTCGTTCATTCATTTGCACAGTCTGGTCGGCAACCAAAAGAAGCTTCAGGTTGCTATAACACTTCAAACATAAAAACAAAACACAAACTCATCAAAGTCTCATCTCAAACAGAACTGTTTCTTTCTCTAACCAAAGTCACAACCTTTCTCTCATTCTCCGTTCTCTCTAAGAATTGGGTTGAGACTAAAAACTCTTTTAGAAGAGTTGCGTAATCCGGATTTTTCATTATCTTATCTTGATTGAAAGGTAAATCGTAACCGACTCAGACTCTTTTATATCCTCTATATAATACACAATATATCTTAAATGTTACCTATGTAATATTCTTGAACGTCTTGTATGGTTTGTGAGAAACCTGCCGGAAATTTTCCGAGGTTTGAAGAAACCCAAGCTCTAGAATTTTGTTTTTCTTTCTTTCTTTCTGATTTAGTGTTTAGATTTTATCAAAAGCTACAATTTTCTCAGTGTCTACACAGAGACTATTTTCTCTGTCTGTTTCTATGTTTGAACAAAGAAAATTCTGTTTTTTTTTTTAAATATATATATTTCTTACTCGAGCTTTTTAATTGCTAGCAGTGTTCTTACTTGGGCAAAGTCAAGGACTTGAGTACTATAAAGGCTTTGGATTCGAACAACAATGATTACTGTGATGGATTCTGTGAAAGAAATACCAATGAGAAACTCCGACAAGAGCTTGGATTCTCAGCTATGGCACGCCTGTGCTGGTGGGATGGTTCAAATGCCACCCATTAACTCAAAGGTCTTCTATTTCCCTCAGGGCCACGCTGAACACGCTCTGGGAGGGAACGTGGACTTTGGGAATTCTCTGATTCCTTCTCTGATTCCCTGCAGGGTCAATACTATAAGATACATGGCAGACCCTGAGAGCGATGAGGTTTATGCTAAGTTAAAGTTAGTACCTTTGAGAAACAATGAATTGGATTTTGAGGATGATGGGTTTTTAGGAGCTAGTGGGGTTGATCAAGGGCAAGAGAAACTTGTTTCTTTTGCTAAGACTTTGACACAATCTGATGCAAACAATGGTGGGGGTTTCTCTGTGCCTCGTTATTGCGCAGAGACAATCTTTCCTCGTTTGGATTATAACGCTGAGCCACCGGTTCAGACTATTTTAGCCAAGGATGTGCATGGTGGGGTATGGAAATTTAGGCATATTTATAGAGGGACACCTCGTCGTCATCTTTTGACTACAGGGTGGAGTAATTTTGTGAATAGGAAGAAGCTTGTTGCTGGGGATTCAATTGTGTTTTTGAGAGCAGAGAATGGGGATCTTTGTGTTGGGATTAGGAGGGCTAAAAGGGGTATTGGTGGTGGAATTGAGTACTTGTCTGGTTGGAACCAAGAGGCTGCTAATTGTGGCTCTACTTTTGGGGTATATTCTAGTTTTATGAGGGAGAGTAAGGATAGTAGTAAACCAATGGAATTAGGGGGAAAAGTGAGGAATGAATCTGTTGTAGAAGCTGCAACTCTTGCTACTAATGGAAAGCCCTTTGAGGTTGTGTACTATCCGCGTGCAAGCACGCCGGAGTTTTTTGTTAAGGCCTCTGTTGTGAGAGCTGCAATGGAAATTCACTGGGCATCTGGGATGAGGTTTAAAATGCCTTTTGAAACTGAGGATTCCTCTCGGATTAGCTGGTTCATGGGAACCATATCTGCTGTTCAGGTCGCCAATCCTGTCCATTGGCCTGATTCTCCATGGCGTCTTTTACAGGTACTGCATACCTTGACATTCATATTATGTAACTAGTTTCTCTGTTTATTAAACAAAATATTTTATTTTGTGTATCAGCTAATAATGTGACTTCAAGTTTTTATGCTTGTTCATAGAAAACTTAGTTTCTATATTGGAATGGTTCGTTTTATTGCATGTCTCTGCAAACAAATCATATATAAAATAGCACACTTTTGGATTTATTGATTATCTTTCTTTGATTATAAAACCTTGAAATGTTCAGTGAACAGAATTCATACACTGCTTTGCTTTAATCACAGTGATGACTAGCCAAATCTGTTTTAATTATTTGTTTCAGATCAAATGGTTGTTCTTTATGGTTATCGAATTTGGTCGATCATTCTAAGACTTTTGTGCAAATGATCTTCCCAGATAGTACCCAAAATTATTGTTCAATTGTTGACACAGGATATTCACACGCGTTATATTCAATGTATGCTAAATCTGAACAAGGAAAATTCCTAATTGTGTGAAGTAAATAGACTTATCTCTTCATGATTGTAGTACATCCAATGCATCAGTTAATACATTGTTGTCCTGCCCTGCGTAGTTTTTCTTGTAGGCTTAAATCAGGTCTTATTTAAATGAATTATTTGCTTCTGACAAATTCCTTGCAAAATTCTATCAGGTCGCGTGGGATGAGCCAGACTTACTCCAAAATGTGAAGTGTGTCAACCCATGGTTGGTTGAATTGGTATCAAACATACCAGTCATGCATATACCCACATTCTCACCACCAAGAAAAAAGATGCGGCTTCCACAGCAAGCAGATTATTCCCTAATCAGCCAATTCCCAATGCCTTCGTTTTCCAACAACCTCCTTCATACCAGCAGCCCCTTTTGTGGATTTTCGGACAATATTCCTGCAGGCATACAGGGAGCCAGGCATGCTCAATTTGGAATATCTTCAGAAGATCTCCCCCACAACAACAAAATGCACTCAAGTCTATTTCCAATTGGTTTTCAGCAACTTGATCGTGCTGCTACACCTAGAGTCCCTAGTGGCAACTTTATTGACCATGCTGAAAAGAATGATGCATCTTGCTTGCTTACAATGGGGAATACAACCCGGAGTTTGAAAGATAACAATGAAGAAAAGGCGCCCCACATTGTATTGTTTGGTCAACTCATCTTCACTGAGGAGCAGATTTCTAAAAGCTGCTCTGGTGATACAATTGGAAATAGCTCATCAGATATGAGTCCTGAGAAGGCGGCAAACTTCTCTGATGGCTCTGATTCGGTGTTACATCAAAATGTTTCATTGGAAAATTCTTCGGATGGAGGGTCTCCCTGGTACAAGGATCACCGTAATAATGATCTCGCTTTAGAGCCAGGTCATTGCAAGGTTTTTGTAGAATCAGTTGATGTTGGTTGGACCCTAGACCTGTCCAGCCTTGGTTCATATGAAGAACTGTATGTAAAGCTGGCCAAAATGTTTAGGTTGGAGAGTTCACAAATGCTGCTTTACCAGGATGCACTAGGTGCTGTTAAACACACCGGAGAAGAAAGCTTTAGGTATTGAAATCTGCTTTCTTTATTCACCAATTTTTCTTGTTTGGCATTGAGAGATTTTAATTGGACCTTACTAATTCTTTTTTTCTATTTTTATAATTCTTTGCAGTGAATTCGTGAAGACAGCAAGAAGGCTAACTGTTCTTACAGATTCAGTCAGTGACAACATTGAAAGTTAGCAAATGAGTAGCATTTGTTTATTGTACAGCTGAATTATCAACTTTGGTTGTTTTGATTATCACCTAACTACTCATGTTTTGGAGAGTTGTGGGAAATCTCACTTCATCCAATTTTGGAATATTGTAGCTTAGTTTTAGTTGTTTCCAAGAAACGAGTATTGTATTGATTTCGATAAATGCCAAATTCCATTCTGCAAATTCTTGGTTTTACCTTATAGTTTCTCTTGAAAATCATATAAATACATGCAATATAGCAAAGCCCTTTTTCTAGTACATGGGGCCAGGTAGATGCTAAATGTTGTTGAGTATATTCGCTAGGGATTGGAGTAACTTTGTTTAAGATGACATTGAAAAAAATTAGTCTAAATATAGAGGGAAAGTCTTCTGTTCTTTTATCCAAGTTCAATGACATGTTGAATTGTCTAGTGGTGATAAATTTTGTCGGCTGCTTCTATGTATTGCAAAAACACGAAGTACTAAGAATGTAGGGTCCTTGCAGAGATAAAAATATTCCTCACATGTTTTGAGTGCAGATAAAAACACAAGTACATTTTTTGTTTTGGCTGTTAGCAGGATTTACCTCAGCTGATTTACTCGTGTTTTTATCTGCACTCAAAAAAATTGTACTTAGTGTTTTTATGTACTTCAGCTGATTTTATGCATGAAGACTAGTGTATACTGTATATTTTCTCTTATACATTGTTCCTTTTCATCTGCATGTTAGTATAGAAAAATGTCAAAAGTTATTATCAATCAAAACTTACAAACTAAATATATGTTTGAATTAATTTTTTGTGATTAGTGACACAATTTATAGTATCATTAACATAATATAACCTAGCAGCAATAACTGTCTTTACATGGACCACAACCAAAAGGAATATGCTGCAAATTTTGGTTCATGTCTCATCAATTTTTTATAGGGCAATAGAATGGCAGACATTGATGCTTTTTTCTCACCCATTGGTAAATCCCAATTTGAGACGTGTGGGGTTCTTCTTTATCACATTGAAGTGTCATAAGATGTCTCAATGAATTGTTTTAAAATTTGTTGTGTATAGGCTAAGATTGAATCCCATTACAGAACAAAATATTTCTGTTAAGATCATGACATGGTATGGGTCATTGGTCAACAAATCCGTAGATTGAGGCATGAGAAGCGAGGCACTAAAACCAAAAATCTACTCAGAATTACTTTGCCAAAGTCAACAAAATCCTACTCAGAACTAACAACAATTTGCTAGGTCAAAAATACATTACTGGCCATTACGTAACCTCACACAATATTTTAGTGGCAACGATCCTATCACTATTCAGTATTTGATCACCTTGATATAAAAGATTTGGTTCTTACACTTTTGTTTTTAACAATTACATCTCGATTTGATAAATCACACCTTATTTTAGTGTTTTTGGTTAAAAAATAATCAACACAGTTTGAATACGAACTTGGTTATAGTTTAAGAATACGACTCTCACTAAAATAATTAACATGATTACATTTTAAAAATCTAATTGTTAGATTGCATATTCTTTATTATTTTAACACACACGTTGAATTTCATTTCAATCGAATATTATTTACTATTCGATTTGTAAACTTATTTTTTTATACATAATTTTAGACTAGAAGAAAATGAAATTTAAATATTTGATTGATGATATAGCTATTTATCTTAGAATTTCTTACAATTTTATAAGCGTGGATGATAAAAGAAGAAATTTAATATAATCGTGGATTTGTCAAATTCAATAAAAAGATATTGAGTGGAATTGTAGCCTTAGGCTACAACTAAATTTATTGCTAAACTTTGTCCAAAAATAATGAATTTTTTAAAACTAAAATATTAATGAGTTTAATCAAGTGATAAAACCTAAATCTCAAGGGGTTAATTGTTAATGTCAAAAGCTCAAGCACTCAAGTTAAAGTACTAGGGTAACATTTATTAAAAAAAAAAAAAAAAAAAAAAACCCCTTTTTTCTTCGGTCAAACTTTCTTCCATTAATTAATTAATGATTCAATTAAATACTTTAACCCTTGCTTGCTTATAATATTCCACATCCATTGTAGTACTAGTACATTTAATACTATCTCCCCCACTCTTTTATCGCAACGGTTGGTAACCCTATGACGCCTATTGTGACGAACCATGTGTTGTGCTTTAAACTTAATTGGTTCTCACATTGCAAAAACAAGGAATTAATTGTGTCTGTATTGAATCAAGAAAATATGTTTAATTTACTATTTGCACATTCAAGTTTTTCTAAGTTTCGAAACATAGTAACTCGAGTGGTTTCACAATTTCAATGTCACCTAGTTGAATAAACATGATTTTAGCTTGATTTCATAAATGAGACAAGCTTTGAAACCCTCCCTAGATGAGTTTTAATTTTAACAAAAAATAATTATTATTATATGAGTCTCTCTCTCTCTCTAATAAGTCATACCAAGCAGACAAAGATTCACAAGTCAAGGAATGCCTTGCCTAGCCCTAGACACTTTCATTGAACGACCTATCCCTAGTATAAAGTATTTTGTGTAACATGTTGGAAGCAAAAAATATTTGCAAAATTAAGATGACAGACAAGACACACTCTCTGTCCGTGGAAATGGGATCAATAAATAATCAACATTGACGAGTGTGATTTAAAAAATGGAGTTTTTTTTTTCCCCCACTATAAATTAACAAATCCCAAAGTAATTAAAAGAAAAGAAAAAAAGAAAAAAAAAAAAAAAATATATATATATATATATATATATAAACTATCAAACGGCTTAGCCATTATAACAAGGTCAACCATCCCACCACGATGTTAGAGGAAATTAACAAAAGAAAAATGTTATAGAATTGAATTTTACTAACTTTCTTAATTGACAGACACAAAGTGTTGAATTTGAGAAGTGACTACAGATTTCAATGGCTTGGATCCGTGTTACACTGCTCTAACATGTTTATTTTAGTGACTTAGATCCAAGAATTTTATAGATATGTTCGTGGGTCAACCGAAAAATCTGATTTCCAACATGGGAATTCGAGTACTCCAACCTGTTCTCCAATCTCTTCTTTCTTATTTTTTATATGTAATTACGGATCACAAAGGAAAAAAAACTTAAAACATGGAGCATTGAGACCAGTATTATCTACTATTTATTCATTCTAAGTCAACACACAATTTTTTTATAAAAAATTTCGTCAACTCACAAATTGTCAAACATCATTGTGTTTTGTATATATTGTTTCTTGGAGATATAGTTATGAAAGATAAAATTACAATGAACAAATTGGTAAATGGATAAGAATCTAAAAATTTGAACAAAAGAATGGAGACATGAATGAGAACATAAAACTTCGTTTAATGGTTTTTTTCCATGAGCATCTGTTTATGGTTGAGTATGTTGTTTTCATTTGATTTAATGTGTTGAAAGGAGAGAAAGCATCCATCACAGAAATTTGCTTTTAACTTTTTACATTCTTTATAGAAATGTATAACTCCTCAACCTCACGCAAAGAGAAATAATAATACCACAGAACCACTATCGATGAAACTCATGAAAGTAACTCTTTTGAGGTCAGTTTGGTACTAATCTTTAATTCTTTATTGGTTAAAACTTTTTATGTACAATTTTTTTTTTTTTTGAGAAAATGTACAATTAATTAGTTATTGTACCTTAAGTTTTTTTTATTAAATTGTTTTTGAGAAAACCTAATGTTTTTTATATTGTATTAGTCAATGGACTCGCATGATTGGATTTAATTAAAAAAACCTAGGGTATAATTGTACATATATGAAATTACACATAAGTTTTGCCCATACTTATAAATTTGATCTACTCATCTACTTTATTCACTGAATTATTTACTTGTAAAAAATAAAATGTTTTTTTTGGGTAAAATTCATAAATACCCTTGGTACCATTAATGTGGTACTCCACACCAATAAAAATTAACCACCTAATACAAAAATATATCACAACTTTTAAAAATCAAGTAAAACAATTAACTTTTGTGTTAGGCGATTTATTTATATTGGTATGTCGTATCATGTGACTGTGCTAATAATTACTCATGGTTTTTGGTAGGGAAGGGGCTAAAGTTTTTGAGAAGTGCTACTTTTACAACATTTTCACAATACTTTCACAACAAATTATATGTGGTAAATTGTTACTAGTATTAATTTGAACTTACCACATAAATTATTTTTTTACCTACCAGTAACAACTAATAATATTCTATCACATAGAATTTGTTACAAAAGTATTCTAAAAATGCTGTGAAGATAGTGAGAGTTCTTTGCACGGCCACAATCTTGTTCGCTTGTACTTTCCAAATGATCTGTGGTACGTTTTCTTGGAATAAGACCTCCCCCAACCTAGTCCTTTTAGTATATCTGCTTGTTTCTGTTCGAAAAAAGACTAATAACATTTTTAACTTTATGGGGACTTTCGTGAGCCAATTAGTCAAAGGTTGGTGTTCTCTCTTGATGAATCTATTCTAATAAAGAAAATATATAAATAGATTTTATTACCAATTTGTTATAATTAATTAAAAAATTTGTTAATTATCTCACCTACTATTTATTCCAAGTTCCTAACTAATTCTCTTTCTTCATTTTTATTTCTTTCATGAAATAGTTTACCTCTCTCTTTGAAACAGTAGTAATGTTGCAAATGTAGGTTCAAAATTGTCAAAAAGAAATAGCAAAAGGAATTAATAGGAGCTATGTTGAAAAAGGAACGATATTGTTTAAGAGCAAAGTAGAATTTGTTAGAGTGGTTCTTTTGACATAGGTTTTAGTCTTTAAAATTACGGTAACTCCATATTATTCCCACATTTTCAGAGAGAGAGAGAGAGAGAGAGGTGCAAGTTGAAGTGAAGTATTGTTAGATATCGTAAATTTTTGTGTAGAATTTAAATTTATATGAGATAGTTTGTACTTGACAAAACTTTATGCAATACAAGCAACAATTTAGAATGCTATTACAATTAACCACTTATCATTAAAATCACGCTATTACAATTAACCAAATTGGTTCAAACTTTTAACTAACTAGATCCATTAACAAGGTGGGTTTTCTTTCTTTGATCTCTTCTTCTGTTATATAAGAATCTTAATTTAGTGTTAAGTTTTAAAATTTTTTTTTTTGGTTTGACGCTTGTGTCTTTTCTTTGATGCATGTTAATTTGACCATGAATTGATTTTGCTTCATTAATAGTTTTTTTTTTTTTTTTTTTGGATTGTGGTTCCTATGGTTTATGCCCTTAGATTTTAAGTCTATATGTTCTAACGTGTAGCAATTTTCACATGTGCTTTTCTTGATGATTATGATTTTTGTTTGATTTGTTAATATGATCGTAGATTAGTTGTATTTGATTCTTAGTGCCGGTTGATGTTAAAATGATTAGTTTATGTATTGGACTTTCGAAAGGTGCAATCTAAAATGTAAATTCAAGTTCGTAAACTTCAAGTTCGTGTATTAGGATGTGTACGCATCATCAAGACTGCATACATGAGATTTCAAACCTATGTACATAATTGAACATGTTAATTGTGCTTTGTTTTAATTGATTGTTTCTACCCATTGTACATAACACCACTAAGGCATGGGAGAATGCATAAGTGGTTGAATCTGGACTTTACATGTGAAGCAGTTGTGAGAAAAGGGAGAGGAAGTGTTGGCTAAGAGATTTTGTCTTGGTTTGTGCTAAAGGCGTGACTACCTTGGGAAGGAAGTGAGATTTACACCTGACACGGTACTCAAGTACTCACCAAAAAAGGATGTAGTGACTTTCCAAGGTCAGAGGCTATAAGGACACCCTTATTGGTTGAATGCGCAATGAGTCACCTCAGAGACACGTGTATCAATCACAGTACTCCTGATATCCCTCTCAATGACCAAGACTTGTCTCCCAAGCAGTGGCAAAGCTACCTGCCTACAGGTTCTAGTGCCATGTTGGCGCAGTTCTTATCCTCCAGTTAGCAGATAATATCACAGTTGTGAAAAGGTCCAAAAGAGAAAATGATGACTTGACACCTATCCTTGTACTCAACCATATTCCTCAAAGTATAAGAGGAACATGCAGCTGTGCTATTAGAGCAAGAACCTAAGTAGATATTTTGGGAAGAAAGTAGAGAGTTGGTAGGAAAGGAAAATAACCTGATTGTAAGAAATTAATCTCTTTTCACAGATAATACAAGCTGAGTAGATTCTTGCTCAAACTGTGATTTTTTATTCCTTCTTTAGGGTTTTCCAAGTACATCTGGTGTTGCTTTAGTAATCAGTTTCTTCTTCTTGTTTAAATGTGCGTCTTTTTCATGTCCTATCATCACTTTCTGTCTTTCTTGTTTGAGTGTCATGTCAAAGCTTGCATCTTTATATTGTAATTTTGTTAACTTTGAATTCCTAGAATTATGTTAATTAATTTTGATAAATTGTTTGTTATATTTATTTTAGTCAATTTTTTGCCATATTAGGTATTATTTGAAACATGCCACTGTTTGTCTAATATGATTTCTAATTCCTATGTGGTTGAATATGATTTCATTATGGGATTAAATGAGTTTCTTTCTATGGTGAATGCAATCTTTGACATGTTGTGTGTGTGTGTGTGTGTTTTAATTAATACTTTGTGTGTGGTTAGGATATGATTAGAGCTCTTTTAATAAAAACTATATTTAAACATGGTTTATCAACACATAAGTGGAGGCCAGCCAACAGGCTGGGCAACTTGGCTGCTTAACACTTTTGCAAGCCGTACCTTAACTCTAGACCTAATGTCTAGTGTGTATGCCTTTGCAAGAAGCTCAAGTTGGTTCCTAAACCTACACCAAGTGACAACTCCCAACCTTTTGCCTCTTAGGCCCACTTGAATGTGGCGTACTCCCAAAGAGTAAACCATGTCATAGGATGATGCACTCATAGTGAAAAAAATTAAATAAATAAGTACAAATAATATTTTATTTGAAAAATGAAGAGTCTCTAAACATGCCCATAACGTGTGTGAATCATTTTTATGTCATTTTTTTTTAGATACATTTGTCGTTACGTACATTTATATTTCATAAATTTAGGCTTTGATTGCATAACCTCATGCACATTTGTATTTCATAAAAGAGACTACGAACACACAAATATGTTTAAACATATTTTTTTAAGGATTTTAACTCTTTATGTTTTGATTATTATTATTAATTATTATTATGGGGGAGGGGCAAATGGAGAATGTGTAATGTGTTTGTTATGGCATAGATTTTTGAAATTTCTGTGATGGTTGTTACTTAGGCTTAGGCAATGTGTCAAACTATCTCGTATACCTTGCAAATGATTTTAAGGTGTTAGAAGATAAAGAAAAAAAAAGTTGAAACATAAGTTCTTGAGTTTTTGTTTGATGGCGCCCTCCTTGCATCACGAATCTACGATGTTTTATGAAGAAAGGGGAATGTAGTAGTATTAGACTTTTCATTTTTTCTTAGCCACTCATGGCTACCCCATACCAAATCTATCTAGATTTCATTCTAGAAGACATAGAGTGGCAACTCCTCCCAAGAACTGGAAAAAATCCGAGGCAACTAATAAATTCTTCCTAACACCTATTGAGTGTTGCGTTAAGACGACCTTAACAAATTATTAAAAAGACAAGCGTTCGTAGGAGTAAGAGTAGGGAGTTAGGGTCTCTCCTCATTTTAGAGACATGAAATTTTCAAATTCCGTAGTAGAATTATTGCATTAATAGGGTTTTGGATAACGTACAAAATATAATTGCCTATAGAATAAATATAGGCTTTGCTAAGGTACATAAAGACAATTTATGTGTTTTTTTTTTTGGTTGGTATCATTGTTTATCTTATTAAGACATGTCATTATATACTATTATAGTATCAGTGTAAGCCTACCGTAGCACGATAGTGACATATTCAACAATTAAATTATCACAATCAATATTTTAATTTTTCATATTTTATTATTTGTATTAACCATTAACATTTTCATTTTTTTTTTATAATCTTAAATTTTTTATTTATCAAAAAAAAATTGAACAATAATATAGACTAATTTTAATGCACATAAGTTAACACATTAAGCGTTCAACATTAACAATATATTAGAACAAAACAAAAAACTAAACCAAACAAGACAAACACTTGTCATTTTTGTTACGTATAAATGGCGGTAATTCTCCTTATATATAGTCATATCCCTCTATGTTGTGAATGGTAAGGGGAAAGTCTTAACCAAGTGTACCTTTAAAGTGAATTGCTCTCAACAAACATGTTCTTAAACCTAAACATAAACGCTTTGCTAAACATAAATGTTATGTAAGCAATTAAATCATTTTTAGTTTCGTTCCCTGTTTGCTATTTTTTGTACTATGTGATGCACATAAAATGAAAAGTATTGCATTTTTATAGCCATAACCAAAATAGAGCTAAAAATTATTATTTTTGAACTCCAACATGTAAAGAAAATGTTCTAAGAAGGGAGGAAAAAATATAAAGGAATAAAAGTAAACATATTTTTATGATTCCAATGTGTACCTAATTTGAATGAAAGAATGGGGACAAAAATGAGAACTCAAAATTTCGTTTAATATTTTTCTCTTGAGCATCTATTTATGGTTAAGTAAGTGTTTTTTTTTTTTTTTTTTCATTTGATGTAATGTGTTGAAAGGAGAGTAAGCTGTAAGCCTCCATGACAAAAATATGCTTTTAGCTTTCCACACTCCTTATAGAAATGTATAACTCCTCACATATTGAAAAAAAAGATAATATAACAGAACCAATATCAATGAAAGTAACTCTTTTGAGGTGGATTTGGTACTAAACTTTATTTTAAAAAAAATTATATACAATATCGTAGCTTAAGTTTTTTTATTAAATTTTTTTTGATAAAACATAATGTACTTTATATTGTATTAGTTAATGGGGTCACATGATTGGATTTAATTAAAGAACCTAAGACATAATAGTACCTAAGGAATTATACATAATTTTTACCTATACTTATAAATTTGATCTACTCATCTATTTTATTCATTAAATTATTTATTCGTAAAAAATAAAAAAATAAAGAAATAATAATTTTTTGTGTTAAATTCTTAAATATTCTCAAATACTATTAATGTGGCACTCCATAGCAATAAAAACTAACTACCTAATGCAAAAATATATCATTACCTTTAAAAATCAAGCGAAATAGTTAAATTTTGTATTAAGCTATTTTTTTATATTGGTATGACATATCATGTGATTGTGCAAATAATTACTCGTGGTTTTTGGTAGAGAAGGGCTAAAGTTTTTGAGAAGTGCTTTCAAAACTTTTCACAACAAATTTTAGGTGATAAGTTGTTACTGGTGTTAATTTGAACTTATCACTGAAATTACTTTTTTACTTACTAGTAACAATTTGTCACTTAGGAGGAGTTGTAAAAATATTGTGGATATAGGCATAGCATTTCTTGCTTGGCAACAAGGCCCATAATCTTGTTCGCTTCTTAAACGTACCTTCCACATGATATGTGGTTTGATTACACTCGAGAGTATTGGGATGATGCCTATATAGAAGCCCATTGATCCACAATCAAATTTTTATTATCAATTTGCTATAATTAATTAAAACTTTTGCTAATTTTCTCACATACTATTTATCCCAAGTTTCCAATTAATTCTCTCTTTATTTTTATTTCTTTCACTAAATATTTTATTCGCGATAATTTTAGCTTACCTCTCTCTTAAAAATAATAGTAATGTTGCAAATGTAGATTCAAAATTGTCAAAAAGAAACAGCAAAAGGAGTTAACAAGAGCTATGTTGAAAAGAGGAACGATATTGTTTTAGAGCAAAGTAGAATTTGTTAGAGCGATTCTTTTGAAATGGGTTTCAATCTTTCAAATTATGTTTAATAACTCCATCTTCTTCCCTCATTTTCAAATTTTAATTTGAGAGAGAGAGAGAGAGAGAGGAGAGATGCATTTTTTTTTTTTTTAAGAAACAGAGAGATATGCAAGTTAAAGCAAAATATTGTTTGAGGGCATAAATTTTTGTGTAGAATTTAAATGTGTATGAGATAGTTTGTACTTGACAAAACTTTATGCAATACGAACAATAATTGAGAATGCTATTACAATTAACCACTTATCATTAAAATTACGCTATTACAATTAAACAAATTAATTCAAACTTATAACTAATAAGTAGATTGTAACTCCTTACATATGTATGGTGTATTTAGACTATCACATGTGATACTATTACTGTTGAACTATCATTTTGAAAGCTCTGATTTGTGTAAATACACAAGAGCTTGTTTAGACCCCCAAATTAAAATTACGACTAAATAGCTTTTACTCTAACTTATACTAAGTACGGAATAGGAGTAAAAAAGCGCAAACAACCGTTATTACTACCCTAAGCCATATTCATCAATTATCAACAATAAAAGGAAAGCTTAAGAGTAGGGAAGAGAGATGCAAATATAAGATAACACTGAGACGTGTTATCGAAGAGGAAACCGAAGAACTCGGCGAAAACCTCTCCGTGACCCTCCAAGTTGAAATCGATCCACTAGAGAATAAAGTTGGAGTACATGAATAAAAAAAGACCCTCCAAGCCTAGTCTACCCTATGTACTTGAGCCTTCCAAGCTCTTGATACCAATTGATTTCTCGAAGACTTGTCTTCTCTAACTTTCCGAATCCCGTAATTTAGCCCAATTGTTAAAACTTTTTATGTACAATTTTTTTTTTGGAGAAAATGTACGATTAATTAGTTATTACCTTAAGCTTTTTTGATTAAATTGTTTTTGAGAAAACATAATGTTTTTTATATTGTATTAGTCAATGGAGTCACATGATTGGATTTAATTAAAAAAACCTAGGGTATAATAGTACCTATGAAATTATACATAAGTTTTACCCACACTTATAAATCTGATCTACTGATCTACTTTATTCACTTAATTATTTACTTGTAAAAAATAAATAAAAAATAATATTTTTTTTTGGGTAAAATTCATAAATACCCTTGGTACCATTAACGTGGTACTCCACACCAATAAAAATTAACCACCTAATACAAAAATATATCACAACTTTTAAAAATCAAGTGAAACAATTAAATTTTTTGTTAGGCGATTTATTTATATTGGTATGACCGTATCATGTGATTGTGCTAATAATTACTTATGGTTTTTGGTAGAGAAGGGGCTAAAGTTTTTGAAAAGTGTTACTTTCACAACATTTTCACAATATTTTTACAACAAATTATATGTGCTAATTTGAACTTACCATAGAAATTATTTTTTTACCTACTAATAATAGTAAGTAATAACCTATCACTTAAGATTTCTTACAAAAATGTTGTGGAGATTGTAAGAGTTTTTTGCATGGCCACAATCTTGTTCGCTTGTACTTTCCAAATGATCTGTGGTTTGATTACACTAGATAGTGTTGAAAAGATGCCTACGTCATGGCAGCCCACTGAACCACAACCAAATTGAGACTTAGGCTCTGTTTGTTTCGGTGGTAAAGGAAATCAGGAAAACGTTTTACACCCTTGAGGGTGTTTGGGTGCGCATGAAAATTCGGTCAAACTGAAAATGAATTTCAGTTGACCGTAAAATAGAGAGCCTCACACATGAAAACCAATTACACTTTTATTTTGCCTTCAAATGATTTCCGAACTCACAGACACCCGAAGAGAGAGAGAGAGAAAGAGCAAGAAGAGAGAGTACAGAGAGTGATCTAGAAACACAAACAAGCACAATCCACCTGAAGCACATCCTCGCCAGACTCACACCCAAAGAAAGAAGACTCATCCCTTAAGCCGAGCAAGGAGAGGGTACTCCGCCGACCAATCCCTCATCCTCACTGACCCATCCTACTCCGGCGACCCATCCCACTCCGCCGACCCATTCCTCATCGTCATCGACCTAGTGAACGATCCACCCCTGAGCCAATCGGACCGCCATGAGCAACCCACCCCTGGCCGATTTGTCCACTGTGTGAGCAACCGACTCCTAGATCGGACCACCCAGTGAGTGACCCACTCCTAGATCAAGCCGCCACCTTTAGATCGACCCACCTGTCCATGTCGCCACTACCGTCGCCACCACCAAGTCACCCACGAACCGATCTCTCTCTCTCTGTCACTTAAGTCCCTCTCTCACGATTGGTCTTGGGATTTTGATTTTTTTGTTTTGATTTTTGTTTCTTTGATTGTTTATATATTTTGATTCTCTGTAATAATATATGTTTGGATCCTAAGAAAATGTGAGAAACATGATAAAAATGGGTTTTCAAGAGCATTTTCAGGAACACAACCAAACACTAGAAAATATTTTTCAAAGCATTTTTTGGAATGCAACCAAACACTTGAAAATATTTTCCTTCCCGAAAATATTTTCCCCTGCATTCATTTTACACTCGGAATTCGATTTACATCGAACCAAACGCAGCCTTAGGTACGTTTTCTAGGAATTAAGCCTCCCCCCAACTTGGCCTTTTTAGTATATCTGCTTGTTTCTATTCGAAAAAAGACTAATAACATGTTTGAGTTTTTGTGGACTCTCATAAGCCAATTAACCAAAGGTTGGTTTTATTTCTTGATAAATCTATACTGATAAAGAAAAATATTTAAATAGATTTTTATTATCAATTTGTTATAATTAATTAAAACTTTTGTTAACTATCTCACCTACTATTTATTCCAAGTTCCTAACCAATTCTCTTTGTTCATTTTTATTTCTCACTAAATAGTTTAATCACGATAGTTTTATCTTACCTCTCTCTTTGAAACAGTAATAATGTTTCAAATGTAGGTTCAAAATTGTCAAAAAGAAATAGCAAAAGGATTTAATAGGAGCTATGTTGAAAAAAGAATGATATTGTTTAAGAGCAAAGTAAAATTTGTTAGAGTGATTCTTTTGACATAGGTTTCAGTCTTTCGGATTATGTTTAGTAACTCCATCTTATCCCCTCATTTTCACACACACACACACAGAGGTGTTGAAGCGAAGTATTGTTAGAGACCGTAAATTTTTGTGTAGAATTTAAATTTATATGAGATAGTTTGTACTTGACAAAATTTTATGCAATACAAGCAACAATTTAGAATGCTATTACAATTAACCACTTAACATTAAAATTATGTTATTAAAATTAATCAAATGGTTCAAAATTTTAACTAACTAGATCCATTAGCAAGGTGAGTTTTCTTTCTTTGATCTCTTCCTCTGTTAAATAAGATCCATATGAATCTCTTAATTTAGTCCAAGTTTTTTTTTTTTTTTTTTGTATGACGCTTATGTCTTTTCTTTGATGCATGTTAGTTTGACCATTTTCATTTTTGCTTCATTCTTAGTGTTTTATTTTTTATTTTTTATGCCCTTAGATTTTAAGTCTATATTTTTTTTTTGAAAGGGATTTTAAGTCTATATGTTCTAACGTGTAGCAATTTTCACATGTGCTTTTCTTGATGATTATGATTTTTGTTCGATTTATTAATATGATCATAGATTACTTGTATTTAATTCTTAGTGCTGGTTGATGTTAAAATGATTAGTTTATGTATTGGACTCTCGAATGGTGCAATCTAAAATGTAAACTTCAAGTTCCTGTATTAGGATGTGTACGCATCATCGAGATTGCGTACACGAGATTTCGATCATGCATACATGATCGAACATGTTAATTGTGCTTTGTTTTAGTTGATTGTTTCTACCCATGTTTTGTGATTTTGTTAACTTTGAATTCCTATAATTATGTTAATTAATTTTGATAAATTGTTTGTTATATTTATTTTAGTCAATTTTTTGCCATATTAGGTAGTATTTGAAATATGTCATTGTTTGTCTAATATGATTTCTAATTCCTATGTGGTTGAATCTGATTTCATTGTGGGATTAAATGAGGTTCTTTCTATGGCGAATGCAATCTTTAACATGTTATATGTTTTTTTTTAATTAATACTTTGTGTGTGATTAGGATATGATTAGAGCTCTTTTAATAAAAACTTTATTTAAACATGGTCTATCAACACATAAGTGGAGACTAGCCAATAGGCCGGGCAATCTTGGCTACTTAACACTTTCCCAAGCCGTAGCTTAACTTTGGACCTAATGTTTGGTGTGTATGCCTCTGCAAGAGGCTCAAGTTGGTTCCGAAACCTACACCAAGTGACGACTCCCAACCTTTTGTCTCTTAGGCTCACTTGATCAAGGCATACTCCCAAAGAGTACACCTTGTCATAGGACAATGCACTCACAGTGAAAAATATAAAATAAATAAATACAAATAATATTTTGTGGTACCCCAAAACTCTTCAAGTAGCAGTATTTGGGCCGCAATTTATTTTATTGTGGGCTATATCACTATCCTACAAGTTAGGCCTCAAAACTTCGCCTAGTTCGTCTTATCCTGATCTTACCTCCAGTTTTCTCCTCTGATTTCCCTTTGTTCCCCTGTGTTTCCCAGTGTTTCTCTCTTTATTTCTCACTCCCCAGCTTTTTCCAACCAACCCCCATGTTGACCCCCTTCCCCTCTTTTATAGTCTCTCATTAGTGGGGTTGTCATCATTTCTTTCCCACTTTACACGTATTCCTACATCCACCAGAATCCCAAGGAATCCTTACAACTTCAGAGGATTCCCTTGGAACTTGTTCCAGACGCCAAACAGTGCTCAGTAGCAAATTCCCCAAAGTCGCTGGTGGTGCTCGGTTTCTGACCTCAATTTGGTTGTCCCCTCACCGCCTTCCCTTTGGCTTGCTATTTGATATTGGGCCCAACTTGGCCTAAGTGTAATTTTGTTTACCCCAAGCGATACCCTAAGACTCTTACCCATTTCCTCGGCGAACTGACCCCACCATGATAGGCTTAAGCTACGTGGGCCAACCTGCAGTGGGCCTGGGCCACATGGACACTTCTCTTAGTGTTGGGCTTTGGTGACGTGGGCCGTTCCCAGTCTCAGGGGCCCAAGCCCCTTTCTAAACATGTGCATAATGTGTGTTAATCATTTGTATGTCATATTTTTTAGATACATTTGTAATTACGTACATTTATATTTCATAAATTTAGGTTTTGATTGTATAACCTCATGCACATTTGTCTTTCATAAAAGAGACTCCAAGCACAAAAATATGTTTAAACATATTTTTCATTTAAGATTTTAACTCTTTATGTTTTGATTGTTATTATTATGGGAGAGGGTCAAATGGAGAACGTGTTTGTTATGGCATAGATTTTTGGAATTTCTGGAATGGTTGTTAGTCTGGACTCTGGACTTAGGCTTAGACAATGTTTAAACTGTCTCGTATACATTGCATATGATTTTAAGGTGTTAGAAGATAAAGAAAAAAAAAAGTTGAAACATAAGTTCTTGAGTTTTTGTTTGATGGCACCCTCTTTGCATCATGAACCTACGATGTTTTACAAGGAAAGAGGACTGTAGTAGTATCGGACTTTTCTTTTTTCTTAGCCACTCATGGCTACCTCGATACCACATCTATCTATATTTCATTCTAGAAGACATAGATTGGCAACTCCTCCCAAGAATAGGAAAAAATCTAAGGCAACTAATAAATTCTTCCTAACACCTATTGAGGTTTGTGTTAAGACAACCTTAGCAAATTATATCAAAGACAAACATTTGTAGGATTGTAGGTGGGGATTTAGGGTCCCTCCTTTTCTAGAGACATGCCCTATGCAACTATGAGAAAATATGATTTCTTTAGTGGTATTTTGGAAAACGTAAGAAACACAATTTCCTACAAGATAAATATAAGCTTTGTTAAGGTATGTAAAGACAATTTGTTGTTGTTGTTGTTGGTATAATTGTTTATCTTGTTAAGGCATGTCGTTATATACTATTATAGTATCTGTGTAAGCCTACCGTAGCACGATAATGACATATTTAACAATTAAATTATCACAATCAATATTATATTATTTATATTAACCATCAACATTTTCAATTTTTTGTTATAATCTTAAAATTAAAAAAAAAAAAAATGAATGCTAATATAGACTAATTTTAATGTATATAAGTTAACACATTAAGCGTTCAACATTAACAAAAAATTAGAACAAAAAAAAAAAAAAAAAAACTAAATTTGACAAGACAAACACTGTCATTTTTGTTACGTTTAAATGGTGGTAATTCTCCTTATGTATAGTCATATCCCTCTGTGTTGTGAGTAATAAGGGAAAAGTCTTAACTTAGTTTACCTTTAAAGTGAATTGCTCTCAACAAACATGTTTCTAAACCTAAACATAAATGATATGTAAGTAATTAAATTATTTTTAGTTTCAATCCATGTTTGGTATTTTTGTACTATGTGATACACATTAAATGAAAATTATTGCAATTTTTATAGCCATAGCCAAAATAGAGCTAAAAATTATATTTTTGAATTCCAACATGTAAATAAAAATGTTCTAAGAAATGAGAAAAAAATATAAAGGAATAAATATATACATATTTTTATGATTCCGACGTTTACCTAATTCAAATAAAAGAATGGGGACATATTTCATTTAATGTTTTTCTCTTGGGCACCTATTTATGGTTAAGTAAGTGTTTTCATTTGATGTAATATGTTGAAAAGAGAGAAACCCTCCATGACAAAAATATGCTTTTAGCTTTCCACACTCTTTTTAGAAATGTATAACTCCTCACATATTGAAAAAAAGAAAAAAAAAGATAATATAACAGAACAACTATCAATGAAAGTAATTCTTTTGAGGTGGATTTGGTAATAAACTTTGTTTTGTAAAAAAATTATATACAATACCGTACCTTAAGTTTTTTTTTTATTAAATTGTTTTTGATAAAAAATAATGTATTTTATATTGTATTAGTTAATGGAGTCACATGATTGGATTTAATTAAAGAACCTAAGACATAATAGTACCTAAGAAATTATACATAAGTTTTACCTATACTTATAAATTTGATCTACTCATCTATTTTATTCACTAAATTATTTATTTGTAAAAAATTAAAAATAAAGAAATAATAATTTTTTGTGTGTAAAATTCTTAAATATTCTCAAAATACCGTTAATGTGGCACTCCACAGCAATAGAAACTAATTACCTAATACAAAAAAATATCATAAACTTTAAAAATCAAGTGAAACAGTTAAATTTTGTATTAGGCTATTTGTTTATATTGGTATGACATATCATGTGATTGTACTAATAATTACTCGTGGTTTTTGGTAGAGAAGGGCTAAAGTTTTTGAGAAGTGCTTCCAAAACTTTTCACAACAAATTTTGCGTGGTAAGTTGTTACTGGTGTTAATTTGAATTCATTACTGAAATTACTTTTTAACTTACCAGTAACAATTAGTAACAATCTGTCACTCAAGAGTTATCGTGAAAATGTTATAAAAAAATTGTGAATATAGGAATAGAATTTCTTGCTTGGCCACAAGGCCCATAATCTTGTTTCGCTTCTTAAACGTACCTTCCGCATGATCTGTGGTTTGATTACACTTGAGAGTATTGGGAAGATGCCTATATAGAAGCCCATTGATCCACAATCAAATTGGGACTGGGGTATGTTTCCTGGGAATAAGGTCTCCCCCAACCTGGCCCATTTAGTATATCTGCTTGATTCTGTTCGGAAAGACTAATAACCTGTTTGAATTTTTGTGGACTCTTATAAGCCCAATTAGTTCAAGGTTGGTGTTCTCTCTTGATGAATCTATGCTGATAAAGAAAAATATTTAAAGAGATTTTTATTATCAATTTGTTATAATTAATTAAAACTTTTGCCCATTTTCTCACCTACTATTTATCCCAAGTTTCCAATTAATTTTCTCTCTTTATTTTTATTTCTTTTACTAAATACTTTAATCGTGATAATTTTTACTTACCTCTGTCTTAAAAGTAATAGTAATGTTGCAAATATAAATTCAAAATTGTCAAAAAGAAACAGCAAAAGGAGTTAACAAGAGCTATGTTGAAAAGAGGAACGATATTGTTTTAGAGCAAAGTAGAATTTGTTAGAGCAATTCTTTTGAAATGGGTTTCAATCTTTTAGATTATGTTTAATAACTCCATCTTCTTCCTTCATTTTCAAAATTTACTTTGAGATAGAGAGAGAGAGAGAGAGAGATGCTTTTTTTTTTAAGAAACAAAGAGAGGTGCAAGTTAAAGGGCATAAATTTTTTGTGTAGAATTTAAATGTGTATGAAATAGTTTATACTTGACAAAACTTTATGCAATACGAGCAATAATTGAGAATGCTATTACAATTAACCACTAATCATTGAAATTATGCTATTACAATTAAACAAATTGATTCAAACTTATAACTAATAAGTAGATTGTAACTCCTTACATATGTAGGGTGTATTTAGACTATCACATATAATGCCATTACCATTAAACTATCATTTATCATTTGAACCCAAAAAAAAAAAACATTTATGGATAACTACAATTAGATATGCATGAAATGTTCATACTACTTAATAAAGTTTCTTCTGCCAAATAAAGATATACAAGCAATGACCAGAAGATCAAAGGAAGACCTAATATGCGTAACGCTCTATTTGTTTTGAAGGAAAATCTTGTGTAAAGATAATTTTTCGTGTTTTCCAGTGCTTGGTAGCATAAAAAAAGATGAGTCAAAGGAAAAATATTTTTGGTCAACATAAAAAGTATAACTTATTTTTAGAGATTGTTTTCCATTAAATATTTTTGGAAAACAACTCTATAGTTTTATAGAAAATTCTTCTTTGATAATGACTCATTTTTAAAAAAATATCATTGCTGAAACAAACAGAGCATAACATCTAACACTTGTAGACCCATCTTCCCTTAGAACGTCGAAGCACCTCAGTAAAAACATCAATACACCACTCTATAGTCTACGCTACACCTACTCTTACAGTCTTCTCAACAAATCCAACTCCAATCTAATAATCTATTTCTGTACTGCACTTCCCGCTCTTTGAGATGTCAAGTAAAAACTTACATTTCTATACTAATATGTTGTTTTTAATTCTCATTCTGTGTCGTAAAACAACTTATCATTATAGTTCTTAAACATTACTTAAAGAGGCTCTCATTTAAGTCATAATTTTGAGTATAATACGATATATATGTATTGTATCAATTGAAAAAATTATATATCGACCATATTTATGAATTGTATGATATACAAATGCGTATAAGATGAATAGTACATATTGGACGATACATAATCATGAGAGTTTAAATTGTGTTTTGTTTGTTAAAATTTGTGCTTTGATTAGAGTCCAATAAGATGTTAGCTTTGTTCTTAACACAAATTATTGGACTAGATTCAGTCAATAAAATAAGGTGTCTATAATCTTTGTTATGAACATATTATAATTTGATTTATTTAATTCGCTTTGCTAATTATTACTACATAAGTAATAATTAAATTAGTCATTAGTTGATTCTAAAAAAAAAATATAGTCATTAGTCATATATATACCTTTTATATATGTATATATAAATTTTTTTTTTTATAAATCTTATTAAGTACTTGTGTGTTTTACGATACTATACACATTTTTACAACCATGAATCTAGTACCTAATCTTGACGCATTATGGTAAAATGTTTGCTCTTCCCTGCTTCATCTCTTAAAATTCTCAATGAAGATACAATCAGTTTTATCCTTCTTTGCTCAATCCTTATAGACAACATTTGGAGAATCAGAAGTTTAACCATTTTTTGCAGGTCACATTCCCGATCTTAGAAAAGCTGCAAGAGATATAAACAAATCCTATGAGGCTCATCTTGAAGCTTGGTCAGCCCTCAGGCCTCCAAGATTATCCAAATGACTTCCTCCTATTGGCTGGGTCAAAATAAATTATGATGTAACAAGTAGACCAAATCTCTCATTGGCAGCAGCTTTTTGTAGAAATTACAAAGGTCCTGTTTTTGTACACTCATCTTTATTGCCTCCATCAGATCCCCTCCTCGGTGAAGTCAATGCAGCTCCTTTAGCCTTGAAACTTTCTGTCCAGCAATCTCACTCGTGTTCAATTTGAAGGCGATTATTTGGCAATAACAGAAGCTCTCAAAAAAATACTGCTTCTGCTACCTCTGCACCAGATTTTCTTCTTCCTATTTTGAATATTATAAATGAATCTTTAAGATCCTCTCGTTGGGATTTTTGTTTTGTTCCCAGGAACCTGAATTTTTTAGCCCATAATGTTTGCTTCTTGGGCATCCTTTTGTAAAAAAAAATTGGGACGACCTTTAACCATCTTTAACCTCGCTACTTGGGTTTTCTGCCCAGATGTTAGAGATGGTTTAGGGCCCCTCTTTCTTCACTGACGTCATCTTCGAGCTTCCTCTCTTTCTGGAAGTCCTAATAAATGCTTAAGGGCAGCTGGGATCACTAAGTAGAGATCACTCAGCAATAACCCATAACCGGAGACCCAACAGGAAAAATATAAAAAACATCAAATAGAGAGGCGATGGGAACACTGAAAAGAGTGGCGAAGTGCTGAAAAAATATACAAAGAATCGAACCCAATTGAGCACGTGGTTATCAATCAAAGAAAATAAGCAAAACACAAAAGGAATAGAGCATAACCTACCGATCAAAGATAATATGCAAAACACAAAAGCAATTGAGAATAACCTCTCTCTCTCTCTCACTCTCTCACACACACACACACAGGCAAAACTTAAAGAAAATTCCATTAGATTTTAATCTATCCAAATGAGTTACTGCGTACAAAAACCAAAAAGTCTAGAATTAATGAACATAAATTTTGTTTTTAAAAAAAAATGACAATTTACATTTTGTACCTGATAATGTTCTTACAAGACTTTTTAAAAAGTTAAAAAAATATATAAGAATGACTATCAATAATATTTAGGCCAAAATGCAAAACTCACCCTTTAAGTTTCACTATTTTTCATTTCAGTCCTCTAAGTTTAAGTTTTGTCATTTCAGTACTTTAAGTTTTATTTATTTCCAATTAAGTCCTGCGTTAGTATTCTGTTAATTGTTGCTGTTAACTCACCAAAATGACCCCATTTTGAATTTTTTTTATATTTTTTTTCTTAATTTTAGAAAAATGTTAAGTAAAAAAATAAAAAGAAAATGAATCCCCACCCACCCACCTGATATCAGAGAAACCCAGAATGAGAGATGGGGAAAGAGAGAGAAAGAGAGATTGAAAGGGGGAAGATCGAAAGGGAAGATCAATAAGATTTACTAACAATATATATGGCTTTCAGTTGCAAAGAGGACCTGATACATTGCAGTCCAACAAGATCTACTTATATACTTTGCTGCAGTTGCAGTGGGTAGGGGATTGACAGTATTTGCTTTGCAAACTACAAACTATGGATTTGCTTTGCAATTGCATCTTTAACTGGTTCGATGAAACAAAAGACAAAACCATACACATAGTCTAGTCTAGGTTGTTAGATGAATTGTCTACCCAAAGTAGCCACAGTTTCTCTCGTCCAGTTGCAAGTTCTTACTTTCCATTCTTACCATTTACCAAGTTTCTTAGCAACTTGCAGAAAGACATGTTCGCCCAATGGCAATTCAGGTACTACAACTGTAAAACATGAACAGAGGAAGATGGGGTACTACAATTGTGAATCTTATGGATCTTCCCCCTCCCAATCTCTCTTTCTCCCTCTTGATCTCTCACTCTCTCTCTAGATCTTTCCCCCTCTTTCTTTTGGGTTTCTTAGATACCGGGTGGGTGGGGTGGGGATTAATTTTTTTATTTTTTGTATTTAACATTTTTCTAAAATTAAGAAAAAAAGAGAGAGTTCAAAACGGCGTCGTTTTGATGAGTTAACAGCAACAATTAACAGAATACTAACGGAAGACTTAATTGGAAATGAATGAAATTTAAAGGATTGAAATGACAAAACCTAAACTTAGAGGACTGAAATGAAAAATTGTGAAACTTAGAGGGTGAGTTTTGCATTTTTGCCTAATATTTAAAATATATAGCGTAAGAATTATACTATACATTTTAATGTATATCTTTTATATACATCCATGCATATGAATGAGATTACAAGTTAGTTAAAATAAAAGGCAAGATTGACTTCAAATTATAGGATCGTATGATCCTACAAACCCAGCGACATTAGTCTTGAGCCCTAAGCAATCCTAATTGATTTGATATTGTAGGATCATAGGATAGTACAATCTGCATCTCACTTTTAACAACCATGCAAGAAATGGCTGTATGTGGAACAAAATTGAAAATTCAATTGAAATTTAATTTGATTTTCTCTGAGTTTGGCTTTTAATATATAGATAGGTTATAACATATTTTGTCCCTACCATTACTCTTGTCATGCAAAACAAGTATTCCAGGAGTAGCTACAACATAATTGTCTAGCTGAATAGATTTAAAAATTGGTATCACTTTAATTGGTTGTAACCAATCCCGCCCAAAAAAAAAAAAAAAACAAACAAAAACATTATAGCCTTTTTAATGCAAGACAACTCCACTTACCAAATAAGGAAAAAAAGAAAAAGAAAAGAGTAAGAAGTCCAAATTGGAAATTAATCGGCCCTCTCTATTCATCATCAGCGGATGCAGAAGATTGATGGGGGAAAGTAGACCACACATCGGCCCATGTCGTCCGTCCATCAGTCACCTCCTTAATGACCGATGCTGCCCGTTCCACATCAACACGGATTTGATCCTTGCTGTCCCTCTCCCGGATTGTCACTGAGGACGTTGAATCAACAGTGATTGCAAAGGGTACCCCAAGTTCATCAGTCCTTGCATATCGTTTACCAATTGATGTCCCTAGTAAACATCATTCAAACATTGAGACAATCAGAAACATTCCACATATAAATGCATTAGGCAGTCCTCCATCTTATCATTTTCTGAGGCAAACAATTACCTTTCTATTGTAATTGATGTTATTGCAATACAGAGTAAAGAAAATGCATTCATTGCCAAAGAACTGATGACTAATGTTTAAATCCTAAGATGAATTTAATAGACCGATTCAATAACCTTGTTGAAATTCAATGTAAATTTAAACGCTAACAATTTTAAATGCTACACGGATCACATGAAAATTAACTTTCAAGGGCAATAGAGACACCCTCGAGTGCTTCCCCTGTTGCCTTACTCCCGAAGAGAGAAAATTTTATACATGTACAGACTTCTTTTTATTTTTTGATAGGTATATACATTTACACAGTACACACTTCAGTCACCTGGATTTCTAGATGATGGTAATTTTATCTAAAAACTTTGACGAAAGTACACAAATCAATGGTTTCATACTTCTTAAAATTGGCAGAGATTACAGCTCACAAAACGGATTAAAAGGAAGAAAAAATATACTGACATATGAAAAAATGCCCCTATACCAATGTCCATATTCACAAATTAGTGGAAAGATGAAATACCTGTAATGTCAATCTTATGTGAGATTCCAGCTGTAGTCAATGATTGAGAAATGACTTTAGCAACCTCCTCATATTGTTGATTCTGAACAAGTGGGAAAACTGTGCATTTTATAGGTGCAACAAGAGGCGGGAAACGGAAAACATTTAACTGCTCATCCCCAGCTTTACTTGGCCTCGTGTAGAAAGAATGTTCATAGAGGCAATATATTATCCTCCCAATGCCAAAAGATGGCTCGATCACAGATGGTGTAAAAACTCTCTGGTGTTCTTTCTTAATCTCCTTTGAAATTGTGACCATGCTCTTTGTAATAGTTACATTTTTCCCAAGTGTGCACACCAAAAACTCAGTCTCTCCCTTGGATTCTAAAGTGGCCTTCATTTCCAAAGCTTCTTTTTCATTCATTGCCTAACACAAAAAAATAAAACAAATAATAGATCAACATTAATGCAGCTCTACATTTTCTGAAAAACATGGCATCCAGGACCAAAGAGGGCTACTGAATTGTATACCTCCAAAGCTTCAACCACCATCCTTTGGTTCCCCTTGAATGCAAGACCCAGCTCTTTTTTCACTGGATTGATGACTAGTTTCTGAAATTATACACCATGAGTCAAGCAATTTTCAAGCAGGTGTACTCAAAAGAGCTTCTTGTTGTGTTGTGACAAAAGTAATGCACCCATGTATATAGTACTAATTATGATGATGGTGGGTATGGTAAATTAACAGAAGGATTACCTCCACTTCTCTAGGTTCCGAGAATTTTTCTTGAGCCACAAGCGCAACACCACTTTTATCCTGTCATAGACCAAATATCAAAATTCCATAACAATACAGCATCACTATTGCCAGAAAGTAAAGTAGATACATCCTTAGCATTTTCTTCTATGTTGTAATGGTACAATGTCTTGATAAAATATATGTTGTCAGCAGCTTGCAAATAAAAGCATTAACTAACTTATAATGATAACAATGAAGGTTCATGTCACATTAGCAAGCTTTCTGAGCAATAATGTGGCAAAATGAACTTAAACTATCCATTTTATTCTTAGAAATCATGGCATCTCATCATTAAAGTGATTGGAGCATATAATTTTTCAAAAACATCTAGTTTACTATCTAATTGTAAGAATCCTGAAATAATACCAATCAAATTCTTACCGTATGAGCACGCAAGTCATATGCAGACCTATCTGCGATACCAACACATTCAATCCACCCGTAGGAACTCTCAATCTCAGCATCCCAACAGTCAGCTGCATAATGGGCCATTTCATTTGCTAGATGCTGCCGGAACCGTAAACGGTCTTCATCTATACCAAGGCGAGTTAAGAACAGATATACTCTCCCAATAAAGTAGCCAAGAGTTTCATTGTTGACAATTCCCTAGAAACATTTAACCACAGCATTGTCACATAAAAAAAGGCAACCAAGCAATTGAGAGAGGAGAAGCCAAGCTAAACCAAACCAAAAAGGAGGGGGAAAAAAGCAGATATTCTTCAAACCAACCCTTGAAACTGCTTCACCCAGTGGAATTTTCTTTGCTGAATGGCCAGACATTTGTTCTTCTCTTGGGAACATTAAAAACTCCAAGTTAGCGACTTCTGAAAATTTTGGGTGGGACTTGTTTTCAGGATCTACAAAGTGCTCAATCTCAGCCAGGGTGAATTCACGGACTCTCAAAAGGCCTTGGCGAGGAGAAATCTGCCCATATGAAAAATCACATTAGCTCTTTCTCTCTCTGTGACACTCAAGACCCAGGTAACAGGAGTTGAGAAACATTCTCAGTTCGACACAATATAGCAATTTACATAAAAGAAATACTAGCATAAGCCCACGCAACATGCACAGAAACAGCTTTTCACTTTTTTATTTGACAAGTTAAAGTTAGAAGCAATTTGTTAGAAAAATAATTACCTCATTTGTTAAACACTTTTCACTTTTAGGGAGAGAATTACCTCATTCCTGAAAGCCTGACCAATTTGAGCGGCAGCAAAGGGGAGCTTGTTACCATTGTAATAGTACAAGTCCTTAAAATTAACAAATATGCCTTGCGCAGTTTCAGGACGCATATACCTGCAGAAAATGAAATAATTAATAATTCTGCTTCCAAGGGTAAGTACTCATAATTCTGCATACAAATTCAAGAGATGATCAAAGTCAATCAAAAGAGTTTAATACAATCAGATGTAAACACCCCCCGCCCTACAAAAAAAGGACCTCATTGTGAGTGCATTCCCCACTTATTTGGTAGGGACAAAATAATTCCTAAGAACATAGGTATGTCTACCAAATACTCACCCAGGACTCAAGCCAGATGGGCCTATCGATGTTTGAAACATTAAGTTGAACGGATATGGATCAGACAGTGGATTCTTTGTGTCTGGAGCTGTAATGCCATACTCCTTGATCTTTGCACCCAGCTCTTCAGATGAGAGATCATCCAAGACTGCAAGTACATGTTTCAGTTCTGCTGCCTTCTCTGCAGTTATGCTAAGGTCTTTCTGAAGCTTCTCATTGCAAAAGTCCTTAAGCAAGTGGTCAGCACGGTAGCAGGTGCCCGTTTTCTCATCCTTGACCATAAGGTCAGTGAATTTATCAACATGCCCAGATGCCTTCAGGACAACCTCAGGTGTGACACATGGGCAATCAACTTCCAGCATGTTCTCCTCAAGCACGAAATGCTGCAAACAAAACCCAAAATTAAAATATGAATGAACTAATTTTGCAATAGGAATGTTTAATGTTGACATAAATGCACAACTTCTAAGTTTGTCATCCTTCACACTGGTTCGTTAATGAAATCTTAAAAAATCTAGGTCAAATGCTAGCAAAAAAGTTCCATCATGGTTAAATTTCAAGTAAAATTGCTGTGCTGAGGTCATAAAAAATGAAAATGATGACTTATAACTTGAAGACACATGTAGATACAACAAATGACAATATTGCATGCTTTATTCATGGTGCATTGTGCATCAATCCATCTCTTCACCCCTCCCCTTTGCTTAAGATTTCAAAACTTCGTTTGGTTCAGACAACACAAGATCAACAGAACCATGCCTGCAGCACTTGATGCTACTCACTTCATGGTTCAAATTGGATATTCTAAATCTAGTGGCATATTGAGTACCATGTCATTAAAAAAAATTTTAAATAACATGGCAGCCTGTAATAAAACTTGAATCATTACAAGTGAAATGGAAAGGTTATGTTCTGTCCACTCCCCCAAACCTTCAAATACTACAAAAAACTAAACCCCCGAGAGCCAAACTATAACCACAAGCCTGCACTGTACTCCCCCATTTTTTTTTCTTTTTTCTTGTGATGACATAAGAGAACTTTACTCAGATTAGTCGCATGTCGACTGTTAATAAAATTCCTATAGGCAAGTGACCCCACCCACTAGAACCAATTACCGGGTAATCCATGACGGGCTAAGCACCCATGAGGCTCTCACATTTTTAACTCCTAACTTATTATGAATTTACAAGCTCCATACATCAAGATTCATAATTAAAACACTGTTTTATTGGATTTGATTGACACCATCAATCACATTACATACCCCATCACTACACCCAAAAAAAAAAAAAAAAAACTTAAAACTGTTATACTGATTGAAGTAATAAGCAATTCAAATAACATATATAAAAGTGTCTTTCTGTGTTCTACATTATAACCCCAAATCCTAACAATATATGCTATAACCAAACCCTGAGTTGCTAGTTTCAAAACAAAGACAAAGTAGATACAGAGAATTTGAGCTTTGAGCTAACCTGGCGCCAGAAACCGAGGACGTTAGACTTGACGGCGCAACCGGGAGGCCCGTAATCGTAAAGCCCAGCAACGCCGCGGTAGATTTTGAACGACGGAATGTAAAACAGCCGCCGCTCGAGCGTGTTATTCACGGTTTGCCGGAAAGCTTCCCTATTGAGCGACCCATCGCCGCCGCCGCCGCCGGAGACGGTAGCCTGGAGCTGCTTCTCGATCGAGGCCTTCTCGAGCTTCAACCCGTTCAGGGTTTCGATTGCGGCATCGACATCGGCCTTGGCGGCTTTGGCAGCCTTGAGAGCACGAACGGCGTTGCCTTGTGAATCCACGGCCGATTGCTTCTCGGCTAGGGCTTTACGGAGACTCTCCTCCATTTGAATCGTCTTGTAGGGGGGGCGGCGCGTGAACGCGTGCGATAGGGTTGAGTGAGCGGAGCGGAGAGTAGTGAGAGGAGATAAGAAATTGTGACCAAAGGAATGTTTTGATAGAGCTTTAAGAAGAAAATAACGCATGCGAATAAAATGGTTTGAGACTTTTTGTTTTCACTAGGATTTTATTTAAACGGTTTTGAGAATCATATGCCCTGCGCATTCGGTAAAATAAAACAAAAAAAATACTTGGCATCTCATCGAAGTAACTTTAATTCTTTAATAATTTCAATTTTTTTTTTTTATAATGCCACAAAAATTAGATGTTATCATTTTATTAGATAAAATAAACATATTTAGTAAGCTTATGTGACGCTTAATGAAAAATATAAACAAAGTTACTTCAAGAATAAGATTGAAATTCTAAAATTTTTAAGTATAAAATTTAAAAACTGTTAAACTTTAGAGGTGTAGTACTTTAACCTTCAAAATAGAGAAATTCTATGTCAATAACATTTTTATAGTACTTTCATAACAAATCTTTTTTTTTTTTTTTTGAGAATCTTCATAACAAATCTTAAGTGGACATAACATTTCTTTTAAAAATAACTACTATAAAGTAATGTTATAAGTACAATCTTTTTTTTTACAAAATTAAAATAAAATTATAAACTGCTAATGTGGTGAGTGATTATTGATAAATGAAAAAGTGATGTTAATGGTGGGTTTAGATAAAAATCAATAAGAAGTTCATCACATCAATAATTTGTAAAAATATTGTAAAATAGTTTGTAATTATAGTATTACTCATAAATATATGGATTCAAGTGATAATTAAGTGCATGCCCCGTATATGTGGTTACAACTTCCGACTCCATCTACCTATCTCCTCCATTTGAATTGTCGGGGTTCGTGGGCGGCACGTGAACGTGTGGGATGGTGTTGAGTGAGAGGAGATAAGAAATTGGAATATGAGAGGGATACAATAAATAATATACGCATGTTTTCCACTAGGGTTTTAAAACTTTAAATGGTTTTGAGATTTTTAGATGCCCTGCGTATTGTGCAATCCTAACCATGGAATAAAATCTAATAGCATCTCGGCAAAGTAACTTTAATTAATTATTTCAAGTTTTTTTTTTTTTTTAATGCTACAAAAATGACATGTTATCATTTTTTTGGACAAAGTAAACACGTTTGGTAAGTTTATGTGTCATTTAATGAAAAATATAAATTAATATAACTTCATAAATAAGATCGAAATTCTAAAAATTCTGAAGGTAAAATTTAAATACCCCAAAACTTTAGAGGTGTAGTTTGCACTTTAGCCTAATATTTTCATAATACTTTCATAATAAATCTTAAGTGATAAGTTTTTATTAGTTTTGTAAGGTCAGGATTTGTAGCCCAAGCCTAAAACAATAAATTTTTAGAGAGTGGGTGAAAGAGTTAGGTTAATTGTGAATTTAGCAACGGTTAATTATGATATACAGGAATGAACCATCGTAAAAACACACGTAAAAACTAAACAAATTGACGTCCGAAGAGGTATATTATTGATTGAACAGTGATTACAGTTCTTAGAGCTACAGTAAAGTCTTTCTCCACCTCTTATTATCTTTTTTTCGATTCCCCCTTTTTAGGGACCTTTCTCGTTTATATAGCTTTCTTCTAAACCATCTTCATCGTACACTTGTTCTTCATCCAAGCAATCACTTGAGTATATGTCACATCAGATATCTTCTTTAGTTCTTCAGGAGTGTTGGTAGTTGAAGTTGCACTGTTCAGGGGTATAAATGCGGCCAGAAAAGTTGCTGCAGTGCATTAAACACGGTGGTAGCAGCTTTTTCCTTTAGATATTTCTCTGTTCTTATCATCTCCAGACATGCTCAGAGCTTATCTTTATCATTTGAGTTGCTAGGAAGATCACTTGAACCTCTCAGGTACTTGTTTGATCGAGACTCTCTATATCCGAGGAGAATACGCTCTTCGGCCGGCTGATGATCTCTTTGGACTATACTCCATAATCATTTCCAGGTATATCTCCCATGTGCAATCCTTCCCAATCATTTTCTTCTCTTCGGACATATCTTAACCCAAAAATGAGGCCCCAGGCCCAATACACAATGTTGGACTTTTACCGTGTATTTATGAGGATCTTCTCCCACAAGGAAACATTTTCTTCACCAAGGTAAGCATAATTTACCCCAGTTTTGGCACTCTAGAGTTGTGAAAGTTTTCTAACTTAACCTTCGGAAGGTATTTGGCCAGTACCACACCGGTACTCTCTGTAAGGTCTTCTTCTTTTTCTTTGTTGTGCAGATCTCATCTAGAGCACGAGAGGACCGTGTAGCTTAGACGATTTTTCAGCATTATTATTTTACATATAAGAAATATGAGTCAATCCTTAATCCAATTGATCCAATCTCGTTTGAGACTCGACTCGGTCACTAGGTTCCACCGAATAAAGTTAATTCTACTGATTTTAAAGAAGATACAGGCAAAAGAACAAAAGAGAAGAGTTAAAAAAAAAAAAAAAAAAAAACCTATGTCATATATGTAGATAAATAACTGGCAACTAAGGGCTTGTTTGGATGGTGAGTGAGTGATATCTCATCAAAAACTCATCACCCTATAACTCATTTTTTATCACTTGAAATTCCCAACTTATACCCCAGCTTTGTTTAACCTTTAACCTAGTTGAGTTTTCATTCTAAAAACTCAAAATTGTCAACTTTTTGTGGGACTCACGGACTGAATTAGTGCAGTGAGTACAGAACAACTACGCGTATGATAAATGAAACCCCTTCTTCTCTCTCGTATCTCACTTCATTTTCAACTCAAACATGAAGCACAATACCCACATAAAAATTGTAGAGCAACAACTCCTTTCTCCATAAAGACAAAAAAAAAAAAAAAAAAATACAACAAAAAATATAAATAAATAAAATTTGCGTAGAGCATATTCTTTCTTCCCCACACCAAATCTCAAATTTTGTTGCCTTACCCATAGCCCAGATTTTCTCTCTTCCCCACTCCAAATTTCAGATTTTTTCCCCTTACCCATAGCCCAAAAGCAACAAATATAAACTCTCTTAAACTACACCCACACCCACACCCACATCTCAAAAATCCAAACCCCGCGTCTGCATCTCAAATTTGAACTCTACACCCACAAGATAGAGAGAGAAATTTTTTTTTGATCTTTCCAAGGAGATGGAGAGAGAGCTTGGTAGATTCCACCATCTGTGCCGTCAAGATGACAACCCACAATTCGGAACCACCGTTTGTATTTCTCACTAAAGGGAGAAATACAGAGTTTATCATAGATACAAAATAGCTATATTGTCCCAGCTTTGGTGTATTGGCATTCTAGTTGCCAAATCAGCTGCAATCCATATCGAGTCAAGAACAACTTTGGGGACTACTAATAGATTAAAGATCAGTCCATTTTGATACAAAATTTTTAGACCAACAACCATAGTCTTCTCTTGCCAATTAGGATTCTTCTTCTTGTTGATGATTTGGACTAGATTCCTGCTGCTAGTTAAAAACAAAATCCAATGATACCCATAACTTTTGGCTTTGATAGCTGCCTCCACCAAAGCCTCTTGTACAACCCCATTAGTTGTAGTTGCTGTGCTGCTAGCTACATCACAAAACATGATAACTCCTTGTAAATCCTTAGCTGCACCACCAAGATAGGTCCATGTGATTGTGATGTCACTCACACTCACACAGGAATGAGTAATGAGTCTAATGACTGATCAGTGATTATATGAGGATCTATATTCTGGGTGGAGGTGTTCTCGGTCTAAACACCCTAAATTGAGAACTATTAAACACTCTTAGATAAACAATCTTACCAAACATACATTTTTTTTAGCCCACAATTTTCAATATTTAATCATTGAAAACTATTATTTAGAATCACTTATGAAGTAGGCCTTTAGTTGTATTTGTATTTTATTTGTTTATGTTAAAAGATTGGATCTTTGGGACTCGTTCAGAGAAGAAGTGAGGGAGAGAATTGAGAGAAAAAAAGTGTTACACTAGGTCTAGGCCCTTATTAGAAAACAAAAGGCAAAATTACAATATCTTACTTGCATTCTAGTAGTTATTGTGTAGTCCAGAGGAGCACTGCTCCCTCCTCTCTATCATATGAGTAGTAGGGCCCATTTATTAGATTTTGATACCACTTATGTTGTATAATTTGATACCAAATACCTTCTCCCCACACGTAGACTTACCAAAAAAATTTCCCACATCTAGACTTAACAAAAAAAATTTCCCTACATTCTCAATTGTTAAGGCAAAACTTTTCGCTTTTTTTTTTTTGGTCATTGGGTGGATACAAAGTTAAGCAAAGAATTAATAAAATTCTCTCATCACCTTTTTCTCTAAATTTTCTCCCTAACTTCTCCTCTGTATGAGTCCCAAAGATCCAATCTCCTAACACAAACAAATAAAATACAAATACAATTAAGGGTCTGCTTGGTAAGTGATTCTAAACAACAGTTTTCAGTGTTTAACATTAAAAAAAAAAATGTATGTTTAATAAGGTTGTTTATCTAAAAGTGTTTAATAGTTCTCAATTTAGGGTGTTTAAATCAAGAACAACTCCACCTAGAATATAGATTCTCATATAATCACTAATCAGTCATTAGACACATTTCTCATTCCTATGTGAGTGTGAGCGACATCACAATCACATGCACCTGTCCTGGTGGCTCCAACGCACAACCAAATGTAGCATCCAACACATCCTAATCACCCAAAACCCCAAGATGAAGAACAACTTGGAATCACGGAGCAATTGATTGATTTTGTCAAATCTTTCACTTTTGATACCTTGAAGAATTTCCCTCTCCAAGGTAACAACACATGAAATGAAATGAAAACCCACAAAATTTCATTTTTCATGGCCACACCACAAATCCGAACCTCACACCCACACCCACATCTCAAATCTGAACTCCACACCCACAAGATAGAGAGAGAATAAACAACGTAATCTTTCTGAGGAGATGGAGAGAGAGCTCGGCAGATTCCATCGTTTGTGTCGCCGTGATGACGACCCACAACCCGAAACCACGAGACTCATTGCCGAGACAGAGACAGAGACAAAGTAGAAGGAAGACCCGCTGTAGAAGGAAGACTAGAGCGGTAGATTGGGATGAAGAGAGTAATGGGTTGTGTTAATGGCAAAAGGGTATGGAGAGAAAAAAGTGGCTTGGGAAGAGAAGAGGAAGAGGAGAACAAAGAAAAAAGAAAAGAGATGGTCTGGTACCATATGAGAAAGGAGAGAGCCGTTGGGTAGTCATGTGAGCTAGCAAGGAAAAGACAAAACACAAACCATGGGCACCACAATATGAATATATTTACAAAAATGCTCTTATCATTCTATTTCCATAACTCAGAAACCACTTCTTTTTTTCTTTTTTCTTTTTTCTTTTTTTTTTCTTTTTCATTTTCACTCATCCATCACTCATTTTGGTGAGTTTTGAGTGATGAAAACTGAAAATAAATCTAAACAAGCATACCAAGCGAGGGACCCACCATATTTGAGTGATTAATGATGAAATTTGAGTGACAAGTGAGCAAAAACATGAAATCCAAGCATGCCTTAACACGTCTAGTACAGGGCCTATTATACTATAAAATATATATAAACACCACTCTTACTGTCACGACCCAAATCCATGGAACATGAATTTAGATGCATGACTAACCTACTGAACTTATATAACTCAATGAACATAGTAGATCCAAAATAAATTAATACTCCAAAGAAACAATGCTCTTAATAAATAACCTCTTACAAAAATCTAAACTCCACAAATTGGAAATAATCTCCAAAAATAAAACATGAGTTACAAAATAAGGATAACTAAAATTCTATAAGTCTTCAAGTAATATAGAAATCGCCTACAACTTCCACGCTCAACCTTGCACCTTACAAAGCGATCAAAAGGTCCTATATTCCTAACTACACTTCAATCTGTAGAATAATAATTGATGGGGTGAGCCACATCTAGTAAGTAATTATACAGAATACCCAACAGAACAGAGTCAAGCCAAGCACGAGTATTTTGATTTTTCACAAACTCATTCAATGATATCAAAAAGAATTATTTCAAAACATATAATGAATCATTTAATACATATGTAATCACATCTTAAAATCATTAGAAATCACATACATATAATTGATCAGAGCACAGTGTCACATATACACATCACATATTCTCACATACAATCCTGTGAGCGGATTTACACATAAATCTGATATATCTGATCAATTCTAAAAACATTCATTCTGAGTCACATATCACAAAACGAAATATATACAAAATAGAATAATTTCCTTAATATTAACAAGTATTCCAAATATACAGGCATAGCGAATATCACAATATTAAATTGAACATAAATCAAATGATGCTTGACTCTCATGGGGAACGAATAGAAGCTGAGAAGTTTATATGAATATATTACCATTCTTGAGTAAATCTGAAAATTTGATTTGCTAAAAGAAACTTTTTAAATACCATTTGGAGAATAGGAACATGACTTTGAAATCACTTGGTTTTAACAAATTTAAAGAACAAGAACCTTTTTAAAAAACTTACTTTGAAACTCAATTATTTTCGAAAAATGGTTTAGTATAGAAATCATCTTTTAAATGAGATTTGGACATTCAAAACGTTATTTAAAATTCGAAGTTTCTCTTTAAAACATTGTCTAAAAGTCGAAGTTTCTCTTTCAATAATGTAAAAATAATACTTTCTATAAACTTTCGAAAATATAAGTTTGAAATACAAAACTTTTGAAAACTTTTAACTTCTAAGAACCTAATGGACAAAACTTGTGCATATTATGCATAATTACTTACCTCTCTTGCTAATACTTCTGAACACAGCTGAACACTTTAATCTTCCGTAAGCTCTAAACAAAAGAATGCTTTAATCAGTAATCACGGAATCTAATCCTTACAACCCTTTTCTTTCCTACTGTCCTACACAAAATCAGATATGAAAACTACTTTCATATATACCATTGAATTAAGCAATTTATTATTCCTTATCAAAGTCACACCGTAACAATATTTCCCCAAAACTAACCTGTACTACTAGAGTTCAATCAAATTTCTATAACCACAATTGATATTCTAGGCCAATAATGTTTCCTTGAATTTTCAAACCTTAGAGGCAGTAACCAATCTATTGTAACTCAGGATTTGATATGTGCCCCAACGGAAACTAAACCCTTATACATTCTTTAAGCTTTATAATCTTGACTTTTATTCTAGAATACAAGCTGTAGGGACCCTAGGATTTAATATATATGGATATATATAACCCAAAGAAATGTAAAGGCCGTGTACCTAATCAGACTGTGTAACCCGTGGCTTTACTCTTGCAAGTTTTGTAATTCCATGGCTTTATCTAGATACACACAGTGGCCTTGTTCTTAAATGTAGTCCGTGGCTTTATAATCCCAAAGTAAAAAAAAACGTTAAGCCAATCTAATCTATATAACCATCAAGAAACGTAAAAGCCATGTTTTCCGTGAATTAGGATTTGCAATCTAGGAATTAATATATATATATATATATATAACCCGATGAAGAACGTAAATTCATCTACACAAATTATGATTTATAGAGTAAACAATCCTCTTTTAAACAATCTACCCATCACTACCAATTCCATGATAAGATTCTAGCTTTTTAATTCTTTGATTCTAACAGATGAAAAATCATACCTGAACAATTAGTTGCCTCTTCAATTAACTCCAAGGAAAAACACACCTTCTAGCCTCCTTAGTGATGAAACCCTAGCCTCCTTAGTGATGAAACCCTTCTTATCCCAAACCCTAATTATCTTTTCCTCCAACTTATATTTTAACACATCAGAAATGTGGGCTTGGTGGGGTAGTGGGCTGGAATTTAAAACCCACTTAAGCTTATCTCTTTAGTCTCTAATAAGCCCATAAAACATCTTCCTCTTTTATTTTATTTATTTATTTATTTTAATTGCCTCACTAAATTGTATGCACTAAAACTTTAATTTCCTCACCTATTTGTAGCACCACAAAATTGTCTACCCTCATCTTACTGTGCACACACATAAAGTACCTCAACTTTATATAAAAAAATGACAAGGTACGGTGATAATCATAAAAGCAAAAATTGGGGTATTACACTTACCACCTACCCTTCCACCGTCTTTCTCACCTAATAAGTCCAATCCTCAATCTTACAGTTCTTTCTATACCTCACTCCCTGCTCTTCGAAATGTCAGGTAAATTCTTTTGTTTCTATACCTACTAACTAGTATGTATTTCCTTGCATCTCTCTCACTTTTCATTTCCTTTTCACTTTCTGTTTATTTTTGTTTAGATACAAGTAATTTAATTTGGTCATTAATTTTCCATGTTATTTAATTAACCCTACACTCAAAACCGTAAAAAAAAAAATCAATTTAGTTTTGTTCATTTGCTGTTATATTTTTTTTTTTAGTAAATAGTAATACTTATTAGAATACACACAAAAATAGTAATTTTAAACCAGGTTTATAATATATTACATAATCAGAGTACAATTACAAAAGGGTCTAACTTTTGTAGTTGTAGACTGGGGTTATAAATAACGGACACTAGATACACACAACTAATGTGGGATAAACATCCCTATTTGCTGTTATATTGATTCTTAATGAACAAAACAAATGGAAGTATGACCAAATAATGTTCAAATCTAATCTACCAAAACAAAATATTATGAGGGATGCTACATCTACAACATTTTCATAACAAATCATAGGTGGTTTGTTGTTATTGGTTCAAATTTGAACTTAACACTAAGATTATTTTTTTGCCCCAACAATAACAAGGACAAAATTGGCCTTTGCCCCTTTCTATCAAAATATCCAGCATTTTGCCCCTCTTTTGAAACTAATTAGGGAAATGCCCCTTTTTTGAAACTCGATTTTCTTAAAATCGAGTTAAGCCCTACAGTTGCGTTTTAAGGAGCCTATAGTGACGTTTTAAGAACTTATAGTGGCGTTTTGTAACTCGAGCTCCACGAACTCGAGTTATAGGTAAATAAAAAATAAAAAAAATTTCCTATAACTCGAGTTCATGGAACTCAAGTTATAAAACGTCACTATAGCTCCTTAAAACGTCATTATAGGCTCCTTAAAACGCCACTATAGGGCTCCATAATTTTATTTTTTTTTTTTAAACTCGATTTTGAGAAAATCGAATTTCAAAAGAGGGGCATTTCCCTAATTAGTTTCAAAAGAGGGGCAAAATGCTGGATATTTTGATAAAAATGGGCAAAGGCCAATTTTGTCCCAATAACAACTAGTAACAACCTGCTTCTAAGGATTTGTTGTAAAAATGTTGTGGGCATATCATTTCTCAAATATTATTGTATACAATTGATGTTAAATTGTTTTTTTTTCCCCTTTTCAGTTTGTTGTCCGTTTTAATTTCCCATGGAAGCATGGGCATATATGAGCAAATTAACATAAAGCTTTTATGTTAAAAATCTCTCTCAAAAAGAAAAAAAAAGCTTTTATGTTAAAAAATGCTTATGTTTAAAAATGCATGCTTGTGGGACATGACCATCCTATACAAAGGAGTGGAGGCATGTATGCCACACACTCATGTTTGAACCCTCTTTTTAGACCTGTGGGACTCTTATCCTACCCCAAACTGGTGCTTAAATCTCATGTTTAGTCTTTGACCCTGAGGATCCTATCCTAAATGGTGCAGATCCTATATTAGTGAGTGACCAAGAGTTCAGGTTTCATTGTCTAACTAATTGGATACGAAATAATGGAGGCATTCCTTCTGCTATCCAAACAATTTTTATTGCTTGAAAACCCCATTTGGACCGAACAAAAAGAAACATGTTTTTTTTTTCATGGTATACCCAAATATGAACCTAGGCGCATAAGCTAGGCTCTATGGACTAAGAAGTTGGGACTCAAGATGACGGAGAAAGGCCTCCGTTCTGCTATCCTTCCGCTTGTCATGGGTCATTTTAATACAAGTTCAAATAAGATTTCCAAAAAAAGAAAGGATTTTCAAGCATGATGGGCTTGAATTATAAATGGGGCATTGATCTTTGTGTTTAAATTCTTTGATGAGACCATTCACTTAAGGCCTAAATAGAGCACAAGATGTGGAACAACCTTATAAAATTCATGAATAACCTACGCTTAAGCTGAAATGAGGATGAGTGGGCGAGATGAATGAAATGTAATTGGATCCAAAACCCAAAGAAAAAAAAATGAATGAATGAAAAATGAAGCAAAAGAAAAGAAAAAGAAAGTTGGGCTTGGATTCTAATGAGAGATGGAGAGATTGTGAGATGTGTGAATGATGTAATTGGGCTTTAAGCAATAGAGAAAAACATGAATTTTGAAAGGTTGACATGGCTCATTCTATTTTTAAGCTCAAGCGAATGAAATGATACATGGCTTAAAATACCAATGCGGCATGAATATAGTCTAGAAGTTGATGAAAACAAGAAGAGTTGAGTATTACGTTGTGTCCAAAACTTTAAAAGACATTGGGAGCATGGTTGTCAAAATCGCGATCCGGATCGTAAAATCGCATGATTTTACGATCCCACCTCACCAAAAAGTTTAAAATTGTAACAGGATCGCAAAAATGGTAGGATCGCATGTAGGATCGTGTAGGATCGTATAGGATCGTAGGATCGTATGGGATCCTACCGATCCTATCATTTGGCTTGATTTTTTTTTTTTTTTTAAAGTGGGATTCATTTGGGTAAGATAATCCACCTAAACCCATAAGGCCAACGGGTTATCAGAAGCCCAATAATGAATTGAAGTCCCAAATTTACCCCTATGTCAACATAAAATCTCAAAAAAACCTATAGTACTTAAGTTTAACGTTTTGGATGTTGATACTAGGAAGGATATAGATAATGAAATGGGATATGACAATGACAGTGATTAGATTAGAAGAACCTTAGAATGGGAATTCTCTTTTGGATTTCATATTTGTAATTAGCTAGTTTACCTTAGATTAAGAATTCTCTTTTGGATTACATATTGTAAATTTGTAGTTAGCTAGTTTTTATATGCTAACTAGCCTAACTTATTTTGGATTTAGAACTTAGAATTTGGAAAACATTTTCCATATGTGTAGATAATATTTTGGTACTTAGTTGCTAATTAAACATGTACTAAACTTTTTAGATACATTATGTCAAAAGTTAAATATATTTTGTTTCATTAGAATGGCATAAGAACGATGTAGTACATGCAAATTACATTTTATGATGCAAATTTTTTTTTTAATGGATGGATTCATATTTTAAGTGATTATATAACATACAAAGTCACTATCAATAGGTTTTTTGCTTAAAATCTGAAAATAGGTAGGATCTTACGATCCACAATTCGATCCTACGATTCACGATCCTACCTACCTCCCACGATCCTACGTAGGATCTCGATTTTGACAACCTTGATTGGGAGCACATATTTATTTGATCAAAATTTTGTTTTAGGCACACTTGCACTCCCTACTCAAAAGAACTTTCCTAAATTCACCTGGGTTTGGCCCCCTACCTCTAGTTGCCTAAAGAAGTCTAATACTGTTGTAATAGAAGACATGGCTGAAACTCCTATTGATGCATTTAAGAAGATTTCCCAACTGTTGGCTAAGCAAGAAGAGATGCAAACACAAATGGGAACTCGCCTAACTCATTTGGAAGAAGTAAGAGGGAAGAAGCCCCTACAACATAAGGAAGATGAGGAAGATGGAGCTGATGATGACGAGTGTATAGGTTCATGACCAAAACAAGCTCAGCCATTACAATTAGTATTTTATTTTATTAATTTATGTATCTTTATTTTTCGAGTGTTTTAAAATTTTAGTATTTTTAGGTTTTTTAAATGATATGGCATAATTAATTGACACGAGATGATTTGATTGGGCTGCTCATAGTTGTCAGTATTGTATGATATTTGATATTGATCGTATTATGTACAAAAAATTATGTATCATAAAGCCGTATCAAAAGTGCTTATAGGTGTATTTTGTATCATAAAATTGTAAATATCATACAATACCTAGACATGTGGGTTTAAAATGATTTTTTTGTTAAAATTGTATTTCATTTGAATTCAAAAAGTTGTTAGACTTGTTTTTAACACAAAATTACTGGGCTACTTAATTAGGCCCAATAAAATAGCATGTTCATGAGATTTTTTTTTTCTCCTCTCTTTTTCCTACAAAATTTGGACTATAACTTAACACTTCACTTTCATATTTGCAATATAATTATAATTTTTTTTAAATGACAATATTATTTTATTTTATTTTTGTTATTGTAATAAGTCTAAGAAGCAAGAATACAAAGAAAAAAAAATATAAAGATAAAATAATAATAAAATAAAATAACAAGAAGATATGGTAAATGTTGACGATGATAAAGAAAATATCAATGATGAAATAAATTTGCAAGCTGATGAACATGAAGATAACATTAACTTAGATGGAGTTGATTAGATAAAATGATATGTAAGAAATTATTATTTCGGCTCATATGTCATGTATTATTTCTTTTAAATTTGATCAATTTGAATGTGTATGTTATAAAGATATGCTAATTTGATTTATTTAGTTAATTTTATTAAATATTATAACACAAGTGATAATTAAATTAGTCATTAGTTAAATATATTTCAAATTTATAATGAATATACCTTTTATATTTGTATATCTATAATTTTTTTATAAATTTTATTAGGTGTTTGTGTGTCTTATAATACATAATAAAATATGATGTATGATACATAAAAATAAAAAATTCAATTACGATATGATTCACATTTGGACAATTATGGGACTACCTAACAGATGTGGTGGCTATGTGGCATTTAAGGACCAACTCATTAATAGGTTAGACGTAAGATCTTTTTCTTCTTCTTCTTTTTTTTTTTTTTTTTTTCCTCAAATGCAACATGAGCTTAATAGTTGTATGTATCCAAATTTTAAAACTTTAGAATTTTTATCAAATGCTACATGAGGTTCATAGTTGTATATATCCAAAATTTGAAATTTTAGAGTGCAAAATCAAGACAATTCAAAACTCTAAGATTGTGAATTACAATTTAATCCATACAATTTCAATGATGAAATTTTATAAAGGAGTATGAAAACGGTGACATAAACTCTCCGTTTGTTTTGAAGTAAAATATTTTTCGGAAAATATTTTCTCATTTTCAAATGTTTATTTGCATGTAAAATGTGATCAAATTTGTAAAATATTTTCCGTTGACTGTAAAATCCTTTATAAAAAGTTGTAAAACATTTTACCCTTAAAAATTTGGTAAAACACAGTATCTCCCCTTCCCCCCATTTGGTCATTGATCTAGTGGCTGGGCAATTGATGTCGGCGGTCAAAGCTGTCATTCCGATCATCAGAGTCATTGTTTCGACTGCATTCGTCAAAGGTCTAGTGGCTAGAGCCGCGGTTTCAACGACTGACACTGGTGTTTTGGTCACCAGAGACGCTATTTCGATGACCAATACTAGCAGTTTGGTAATCGAAAACGTTGTTTTGGCAACATTCACAGGTAGTTTGATGGCCAAAGTTGCCATTCTTGCGGTCCTGTCATCGGAGTCTTCATTTCGGCAATAGTCGCTTGCAGTCTAGTGGCTAGAGCTACCATTCTAATGACTGGTGTTGGTGGTCCGAACATAGGTTCCAACAACCAATGTCAAAGGTTTGGTCATTAGAGATGCCATTCCAGCAGTGATTGCTAACGGTCTAGTCACCGAAACCACCATTCTAGTGGTCTAGTCACTAAAACCTTTAAAAGTGGTGGTTGAATGTTAGTATGATTATTTTGCACACATATTTCTCAATTATTAAATTTGAACATGACTAAAATCTTTTCTATTCATTTTTTTTAATTTCTTTTTAAATCTCAATGAATTTACAAACCTATCAATCTCAGGTCACCGGTCCTCGTTTGCTTGAATGAACCCAGCTCACTTCTTCTTCTTCCTTTTTTTTTTCTTCCTTCTTTTCCGCTTTGTATCCATTGGTTGACTGGTCTTTTGCTCTTTATTTTTTGTCATCTAGAGTCTTTTTTTTTTTAGATATAATTATAACATGCTGCTAATCTTGTAGCTCGAACACTTTTCCCCCCTAGACCCCCAAGCACTTTGTATATGGAGAGGTGTCAATTCAGCTATAAGGTCTTTGGCTCCTCTAAAGTCTAGTCTTATCTTATTATCTTTGCTATCATCTTTTATTGTTTTCAAGTTTCAACGTTTCACTTTTGCTTCCTTTAGTGTGAGCCACGTGATTGGTTTTGGAAATGACAAAGGAAAGTTAAAAAAAGAAGTCCAGAATAAGTGTTAGACACTCAGACTTATTAACTTTATTTCTTCAAAGGGTCCAGTTAATGTGTGCCCAAGGGCATGCATTAAGCCATCCATTTTTAGAAACATTTTATTGGGAATTGAAAAAGCTATCAATACTTTTTCAATTCCTGAGAAAATTCTTTCCAAAAATGATTAATTATTGTGTGCCCTTAGGGCACACATTAGCAAAATCCTTCTTCAAAATAAGTTTTTATTTACCGATCAAGTGATTGAAAAAAAATATATATGTTGATTGCTTTTTTTTTTTTTTTTTGATAAGTTGTTCTGTTGGTTGAAAAAAAATATGTTGATTACGTTTTTTTTTTGTTTTTTGTTTTTTTTTTGTTTTTTGATACAAGATAGAATTTCTACTCTAGCCTAATCTAAGTATATATGTGTGTGAAGCTCCCTCCTGGAGACTTGAACCCTGGCCCTTGCCCCCCCACACCCCACAAGCATTTATACTTGTGGACTGACCATTGCACCAAGGGTGTACGGTGGTCGTTTTTTCTTTTGTTGATTTATCATGTAATGGTTATGTATTCATTTTATTATTTACTATTACTCTTAAATTGATATATATTTATTATTATATAAAAAAATACTTAATAATATATAAAAAAAATATATAAATTTAATAATTAAAGATGAACTAGAAATTTATGATCGTTATTACACGGAGCTCATCATTCACCCAGAGAAGACGTTAGCATTTGTTATGATCATTGATGACAAAACGTAATTGACGAACCAACGATCACAGAATGAGCTGTGATCTTCAGACAAAGATTCTGTAACATACTAGCCGTTAAGCATAAATACAGCACATCATTGCCCATTAATGAGGCATACAACTATAAAAGAGAAGATAACAAAAACCTAAAGTACGCCATATTACACACAAATACTCTACGAAATCACTCTCTACTCATTTTCTTTCTAGAATCTTTCTCCCTTATAGACTTGAGCATCGGAGGCAGTTTAGCGCCACACCGACGTGTTACTCTTCCACCCAATTCAATTTGCATGTTTCTCATCTACAGAAACAACCCCATTCACAGCATCGTCCATCAGCTAAAACGAGGAGCTAAATTGTTAATTTTTTGCATCATCAGTTTGGCGCCGTCTATGGGAACGCTAATCATTCAAGCCATATTTCCCAGTGACAAAAGAGTTTCTCGAAGTACGAGATGGAAGTAGAAACTGGACCTTGGCCAGATGCTGTGCAACAACAACAAATCCAAGCCCTCTTGGCAAATGTGGAAGAGCTGACTCACCAGAATGAAGAGCTGCGAAAGACGATGGAGTCTCAAAATGCAAAACGTCGGCGAACAGGTGAATACCAGAATGAAGAAGAATTAAATTCTTAAGCCGACAGGCGAGAAAGAACTTTAGGAGAAGATTCCAGTAAGGTGAGAACGAGTTTCGCAATATGAGGAAGGAGGTGGACAAACTAAAAAGTGCTATGAAGGACAAAGACGGAGAAAATCTGGATGGGATGATTCGAAGGACGGACTCACCCTTCACTATTGAAGTATTGAACCATCCCCTCCCACCAAAATTTCGTCTCCCACAGTTGGAGTCATATGAAAGTTCCAAAGATCTCTTGGATCACATTGAATCATTCAAGACGCTGATGCTATTACAGATGACCCCAGATTAAGTGATATGTAAGGCATTCCTGACAACACTAAAGGGAGCAACTAGAATATGGTTCATCAAAATACCCCCAGGAACCATTGCAGACTTTGAATAACCCAACAAGGGTTTTGTTCGTCATTTCATTGGTGGGCAGAGGCATAAAAAACCAACTGGCCATCTTCTCAACATTTAGCAAGCAGGAAGAGAATCACTAAGGCAGTATGTCACTCAGTTCAACAAGGAACTGCTGCAGGTAGACGAAGCTGAAGATCAAGTCATCCTAACAACCTTCCAAGCAAGATTGCTACCAGGAGATTTCTTCTTCTCAATTACTAAAAGTCCACCAAAAACAGTAGCGGAGTTGCTCCGTAAAGCCTAGATGTACATGAATGCAGAGGATGCAGTGCTTACAAAGGAAATGAAGGCGAAAAGGAAGAGATACGAAGGAATAAGCAGCAATTGGGAAATGAAGAAGGAGATATGAAGTAGTGGACAGACCACAGGGAAAAAGAATGAGCTTCCAAATAGGAAACCTAGGTTTACCAACTTCACTCCTTTAATAATGCCAATTGAGTAGGTCCTTATGCAGATAAGAGACGATCCTTCCTTGCAATGGCCGAAGCTAATTAGCACTCCGGTAGAAAGAAGGGACAAGAGCAAGTACTGTAGATTCCACCAGGACCATGGGCATCGTACTGATGAGTGTAGACACTTGAAAGACCAGGTGGAAACTTTAATCCGGTAAGGGAAGTTGCAAAAATACGTCAGAAAGATAGAGCCATACAAGTACCAACGGAAGGATGACCAAGACAGAACTCCAAAGATAGGGGACACCAAACCCTTTACAGGAGAAATAAAGACGATCTCGGGAGGAATAACAGTAGGTGGACCATTGAAATCCTTGAAAAAGGCGCAGGGAAGGGAGATAAACAGTGTCCATTCACGACTCCCTCCAATGAAGATGCCAAAGAATGACGAACTCGATATTGTCTTCTTAGAGAGAGACGGTCGTGGCATCAGGCAACCCCATGACGATCCACTTGTAATCGTGCTTAGGGTAGAAGAGTTCAACATCCACAGGGTGCTCATTGACAACGAAAGCTTAGCAGATATCATCTACTTACCTGCATTTCAGCAAATGAAGCTGGATAAGAAGAAGATCAGGCCTTTCACCTCACCTCTAATAAGCTTCACAGGGGATAGAATCATCCCTAGGGGCATCATCACTCTAACTATGATTGCAAGAACTTATCCGGCATAGGTCACCAAGGAAATTGATTTCCTTATAGTTGATTATCCTTCAACATACAACATCATCTTGGGAAAACCTGCACTCAATAGACTAAGAGCAGCAACGTTAACATATTACTTGAAAGTGAAGTTTCCAACAAGCCATGGGGTAGAAGAAATCAAAGGAGACCAAGTTTTGGCAAGAGAGTGCTATCAAGCTGCCTTAGCATTTGGAGAGAATCACACATGGATGATCAGTGAACTAGAGCCCATTCCTAAACCGTCAGAAACACCACAAGAAGTGAAGATCATCCCAGGAGACTCGACGAAAATACTGAAGATTAGAACGACACTTCTAGCCCCTGAGAAAGAGAAAATTGTCTCATTCTTAAGGGCAAACTAAGATGTTTTCGCTTGGAAACATGAGGATATGCCCGGGATTGATAGGAAGATCATACTACATCGTCTTAACATCAACTCGGAATGCAAACCTGTACAGCAAAAACGGAGGGTGTTTACACCAGAACGCAACAAAGTTGTAACTAAAGAAGTGGAGAAACTACTAGAAGCTGATTTCATCAGAGACGTCTTCTTTCCAGATTGGCTTGCAAGCGTGGTTATGGTAAAGAAGAGCAATAGCAAGTGGAGGATGTGCGTTGACTTCATCGATCTAAATAAGGCCTGCCCGAAGGACAACTTCCCCTTGCCAAGGATTGACCAGCTGGTAGACTCAACTACTAGACATAAGCTCTTGAGTTTCATGAATGCATTCTTTGGATACAACCAGATTCTTATGGATGAAGACAATCAAGATAAGACCTCGTTCATCACTAGCCAAGGGTTATACTGCTACAAGGTTGTGCCCTTTTGACTGAAGAATGCAGGAGCCACTTACCAAATATTGGTAAACCATATGTTCTCTCACCAGATTGGAAGGAATGTGGAGGTATACGTGGATGATATGCTAGTAAAAAGCAAGGACGAAGCCAACCACTTGGATGATTTCAAAGAAACCTTCAGCATACTACGTAAGTACAATATGAAATTAAACCCTACAAAGTCTGTTTTTGTTGTTGCTTCAGGAAAATTCTTGGGATTCATGGTGTCCCGACGAGGAATAGAGGCAAATCTAGACAAAGTAAAAGCAATAATTGAGGTCAAATCACCAAAAACAGTGAAAGAGGTATAGAGCCTAACAAGAAAGGTTGCAGCCTTGAACAGATTCGTCTCTAGGGCAACGGACAAGTTCATGTCATTCTTCAAAGTATTGAAGAAGGCTTTCTAGTGGACTGAAGAATGCAAAGAAGCCCTTGCCAAATTGAAAGAGTACTTGACAAAGCCACCATTATTGAGTCCCTCAGTGATGGGAGAGAAGCTGTATCTCTACCTAGCAGTATCCAACATTGCAGTAAGTTTGGCATTGATCAGAGAAGAAGGGAGCATCCAGAAGCCAGTTTATTATACTAGCTAGGCATTCCAAGGAGCAAAGGCAAGTTACCCAAGGATGGAAAAGATAGCTTTCGCATTGTTGATTGCCTCCATAAAGCTCCGTCCTTATTTCTAAGCACACCCCATTGTTGTTATGACAGACTAACCCATAAGAAAGACGATAAACAAGATAGACGCAGCAGATGACTCATTCAATGGGCGATTGAATTAGGCTAATTTGACATTGAATATCGGCCCCAGGCAGCAATCAAAGCCCAAGTGCTGGCAGACTTCATTATAGAATGTGCTTGCCCCTACAAAGAGGAGGAATCCCCCATGGAAATATGGACGGTCCAGACAGATGGGTTAGCCACGAAGAAAGTAGAGGAGTAGGAGTAGTTCTTATACCCTCAGAAGGAGAAACATTGAAATATGCAGTTAGATTGCAATTCCCAGCAATGAACAACGAGGCAGAGTACGAGGCATTGCTAACAAAGCTAAGCCTAGCAAAAGCTCAAGGAGCAAAGAGTCTCATTGTCTAAGCTAATTCTCAACTAATAATAGGACAAGTGAAGGGAGATTATGAAGCAAAAGAAGAAAGGATGCAAAAGTACTTAAGGATAGTCCAACGACTCTTACAGCACTTTGAAAGTTTACACTTTGTGCAAATCCTTCGATCCAAAAATGCAGAAGCTGGTTTTCTAGCAAGATTGGCCTTATCAGACGATTATAATGCGACTTCTGAGCTATGCGTAGAAATAAGGGGGTAGCCAAGCACAGAGGGTGAACAAGTCCTGAGATAAAAGAGCAAGATGAGTGGATGGTTCCTATCATCCTTTATCTGAAAGAAGGATGGCTCCCTGAAGATAAGATGGAAGCAAGGAAAATACAGATCAGAGCAGCTCGATTCGTCATTATTGATGATGTACTATACAGACGAGGATATTCGCTCCCATATCTAAGATGCGTCAGTTCGGAAGAAGCAGATTATATGCTCTGCGAGATACACGAAGGAATCTGTAGAAATCACGCTAGGGCAAAATCCCTAGTAGGAAAGTCACTCAGAGCAATATATTGTTGGCCAACCTTATAGAAAGACGCATACAACATCGTCAGAGCATGCGACAAGTGTCAACGCTTCGCAAATGTACAGATAAGACCAGGAGAAACGATGATACCAATATCCTCACCATGGCCCTTCGCCCAATGGGGAATTGATATCGTGGGTCCCTTCCCTTTAAGGAAGAAGCAACTCAGGTTCCTAATCTTTGTTATTGAGTATTTCACAAAATGGGTAGAAGTAGAGCCAGTGACGATGATAACATAGGCTAAAGTCACAAGTTTTGTGTGGAAAAATATCATCTGCAGGCTCGGAGTCCCACACGTTATAATATCAGACAACGGAAAGCAGTTTGACAACCCTAAGTTTCGAAAATTTTGCCAAGACTTAGGAGTCAAGAATCACTACTCTTCTCCAAGACACCCTCAGGCCAACGACCAGGCAGAAGTGATGAACATAAGCTTGCTCAAAATTATCAAAACCAGGCTTGAGGGGGTAAAGAGGGCATGGCCTGAAGAACTACAAAATGTCCTTTGGGCATACAGGACAACCACAAGAGTTCCAACAAGAGAAACACCATTAAGATTGACATTTGACACTAAGGCTGTCATACCAGTGGAAGTAGGACTGACGAGCTTTCTGGACCTAATCGATGAAGTCAGAGAAGAAGCTATGAAATGAATGGCCACACACAAAGAAGCAATGGCCAAGTACTACAATAGAAAGGTCAGGGTAAGAAGGTTCAACACAGGAGACCTTGTCCTTAGGAAGGTGTCACAGGCAACAAAGGACCCATCTCAAGGAAAACTAGGACCAGCCTGGGAAGGCCCCTACGAAGTAATCTGTTATTCTAGAGAAGGCTCCTACTACCTGAAGTCTCTAGACGGCCAAGAATTTCCTCGACCATGGAATATAGAACACTTGAAGAAATACTACCAATAAGGAACACTTTACATTTTCAAGTTGCTTAATCTTCATGTTGACATGTATAACAACCATTACTTTCGTCATTCACAAGATCAATAATACATGAAAGCATTATCAATGCGTACTTACCAATAATTATCCATGACTTGTCAATACGTATTTATCAAAAATTATCCATGATCTATCACTATCAAAATGTGTGCGATGCTTAGGAGTTATCCTTGGGAGACGTCTCAAGGGTCTCCGTCATTCAAATTTCAAGTTAAAAGCTATTTGCACACAACCAAGGCATCATAGCCATTGGAGTTGTTCACACAACAACTACCAAAGTCGACTAAATTAGAGTTGTTTAAACACAACCAACATAATCGTCATTCAAGACAAAACAAAAAATGGTTAACCTAAAAGACGCTCCAATACCACGACCCCAAGTCACGAGTAGAGCACAAAATCATCATTCAAACATGGCTCAATAAAAAGCTGTTCAAATACAACTAAAAATAATAAGTTGTTCAAACACAACTAACATAGTCATTCAAACATGACTAAATAAAAAGTTGTTCAAACATAGCTAAAAATACTAAGTTGTTCAAACACAACTAGCATCTTCATTCAAACATGACTCAATAAAAAGCTGTTCAAACACAACTAACATTGTCATTCAAACATGACTAAATAAAAAGCTATTCAAACACAACTAAGTTGTTCAAAAACAACTAACATCGTCATTCAAACTTGACTCAATAAAAAGCTGTTCAAACACAGCTAAAAATACTAAGCTGTTTAAACACAACTAGCAGTGTCATTCAAACATGACTCGATCAAAAGTTGTTCAAACACAGCTAAAATACTTAGTTGTTCAAACACAACAAAAACTGTCAGTCAAATATGACTCAATAGAAAATCATCCCACCACAACCGGATGCAAGGAGTTGTTCGAACGCAGGCTAAACATAAGTGTTGTCTCAACGTAACTAACCTCATCATAGAAAGTTGTCCAAACATAAAAAAGTTGCTAAAAGCAAGAAATCCGTAAACCTATCTATCAAAGGAATTGTTTAGTCGCCCAAAACAACGGGCCTAAAAAATTGTTCAGTTGCCCAAAACAGTAGGCCCAAAAGAGAAATATTGTTCTTGCCTTACAAGGAAATAAAAAAGAAAGTAGAAAAAAAAAAAAAGATTACTGATCTTTAGGGATAGGGTCTGCTGGGGTTACAATAGTGGCTTCCTTCACTCCTTCAGCAACGTCTGTGGCTCCTCCGTCACATTCTCTGTTGTAGCCTCAGAAGGACGATCAGACACGAGCTCCTTTTTCAACGTCCTTGACAGCCAAGCCAAAGAGGTCCAAGCTAGGTTGATGCTTTGCCATCCACTTCACAAGAAGATCAAAGCCCTCCACATAGTACTTGCATAGCTCATCAGAGTCCTTAAAATCCTATACCACCGTGGCCCCAACGTTTTGTAGCTTCAGCTCCAGGTCACCAATCTGCTTATCCTTTAGCTTGCAGAAGTCCTTCTCCACTTGTAGACTATTCTCCAGGATCGCCATAGGCTCTTTGTCATTCTCAGCTTCAACAACAAGGATGGCAACCCTGTTCTTAAACATCTCATTTTTAGCGGATAAAGATTTGATTAGAGGCTCAGATGAAGCCGCCTTCTTTTCCAAGTCCAAGAACTTCCTAGAGATGAACAGAGACTCCCCCAAAGCTTACAAAAAACCTCCCTTAGCAAAAATAAAGCAAAGGAAAAGAAGAAGTAAAAATGACCTACAATGCTTACCTGTACAAGCTTCTAAATGTGAGATGACATCACCTCACTAGACGATTTCTCCTTCAGAGGGCCCAGATCGTCCACATAAACTGCCTCGTGGGCCTTCAGAGCCACTGCATCAACATTATCCCAGAAAGTAGGAAGAAAATATTTACCACCTGACTTCTTCTTCTTCCTAGCCTCCTCTCCACCAAAGGCAACCATCTCCAGTAATGAAGTGGGAGAGGCAGGACGCTTGGCAGGGGGAGGTGTTTTTGAGGATTCTTTCTTAACAACATCACCAGCTTCCTTCTTGGACAAAAGGCCACTAACAGTTCCACCCTTGGCCTTCTTTTCTTGAACTTCGGCTAACTTCTGCTTGCTAAACCTAGTTGTCCTTCTTGAAAGGACGAAGAAAAGATTTTTTTAAAAAAAATGAATGAAGAAAAGGATCACTTACTCTTTTTCACAATTTCCAAGTCTTTTCAAACCTTAGTAGATGGTTTAGGACCTAAAAATGAAGAAATAAAGACTGGGGAGAGACAAGCTCGTCAAAGTCCTTGACGGTCTCCAAGTATTCCCTCACTTTTTCCACACGTAGCTGGTACCTCTTCTTTAGACGAGGACACTGGGAAACTGCAAAATAAGAATACGAGCAAGTTACATATCACCATCACTCCTAGAAAAAGAAAAAGAAAAAAGAAATCTAAAAAGACGAGGAAGACGCACCAGACACAAGAACTCCCCAACTACAAAAAAATTTGGGGGCTTCATTCAAGTCCTCACTAGGGACGAACTCCCAACCATTTCCAGAGATAAAAAAGAAATTTGGCTTCTAGTTTCGAAGAGACGAGGGATAATCAAGGATTAACCTAGAAGCCCTATCCCACAGCTTAAACTCATAATAGTCGGGGTCTTTAGACTTTCTCAAATGATAAAAATGGATGAATTCGTCCCTCCTAATGGCATCACCCTCATTGGCAGACATCCATACCACCATGCAAGAAACAAGGATCCACCAAGAGTTAGGCACCAATTGTGCTGGAGCAAGATGCAAATAGGAAAAAAGATCCCTAACAAAGGGATGAATAGGGAAGCGAAGGCCGCTGGTAAAATTAGCCTCGTAGAAACAAACCTCATCAACATATGAATAACAAGCTCTTTCTTCGTCACTCGGGATCCTAATTTTTACAGAATCAGGGAACTGAAATCTGTCCCTAATCTATTTCTTGTCCTTCTCAGAGAGAGAACACGAGATGTTCTAGGCCTTATGGGGGTAGAAATAGAAGTGGCCCCCGAAACCCTAGAACAATCATCAGACGAGGATAACCCCGTCTCTAGATCACTCAACCTAACCTCGGACATCCTCCACAATCTAGCTACCTTAGCAGAATGGGAAACCAAAGGAAACAAGGAAGAAAGAACAGAAGTATACGAATAGTCCTTTCCTACGAAAGAACTAATCCCTTCAAGACCCTCCCCCTCTACAAACTCAAGTAAACTACCTAAATTAGCAAAGAAGAAGGCTACGGAAGGATAATCCGCTCTAACAGCAGAATAGTCTACCATGGAAGAATCAAAAAAGAAGAAGGAGCACGAAAGACTTACCAGGAAACGCAAAACAGAGAAAGGAGGCTCGGAGAAACAAACCCTAGAACAGAGGACTGAGTAAGGAAAAACATAGAAGAAAGGAAAGATGAGGGAAAAATGCAAAACAAGTTCCCAAAACTATGCGGGAAAACCGAGACATGTTCGCATGTCGAACACATCCTGGCCGTACACGTGGCGCTTAACCACCCAGACATCAAATCGTCATAAATGCACAGCACACGGAATACAAAGCGTCAGACGAATTTGTTCTTATCTCGTCTAAAAGATGAGATAACGAACAAGGGGGTAGCTGATGAACTAGAAATTTATGGTCGTCATTACACAGAGCTCGTCCAGAAAAGACATTACGCATTTATTATGATCATTGATGACAAAACATAACTAATGGACCAACGATCACAGAATGAGTTGTGGTCTCCAGACAAAGATTCTATAACGTACTAGCCATTGAGCATAAATATAGCACATCATTGCCTATTAATAAGGCATACAACTATAAAAGAGAAGATAACAAAAACCTAAGGTATGCCATATTACACACAAATACTCTACAAAATCGCTCTCTACTCATTTTCTCTCTAGAATCTTTCTCTCTTACTGACTTAAGCATCGGAGGCGGTTTGGCTGACACCACACCGGCGTGTTAGTCTTCCACCCTATTCATTTTGCAGGTTTCTCAGCTATAGAAACAGCCCCATTCACAGCATCGTCCATCCACTATGACGAGGAGCTCAACTGTTGATTTTTTGCATCATCAATTAATTATTAAACATATCATAATGCATATGTATCTTAATTTTTCAAAAATTGCTTTGTAAAATTCTTTCTCACTTCCTTTCTTGAACTGAACGAGCGGGACTTTGGGTGTCTAAGCCAATGATGTTGTGTGGGTCATACTCGAAGTAATAGTGCCACTTTTGATCAGAATTTCTACCTTAGAAAATGACAATTTTAAAGGTCTGCAACATGACAAATTGAACCCACCCAATCCACACATGTATGTATCTTTTGGTTTCGAAGCAAATGATGCTGTGTGGATCATACTCGAAGTAAGTCATGAGTGCCACTATTGATTAGAATTTCTGCCAAAGAAAACGACATTGTTAAAGGTTTTCAACACTTCTGACAAACCTCTGCAACATTTTTGACAAATTGAACCACCCTAGTCCCACACGTATATATCTTTTGGTGAGTAATATATTGTGGAATTATGATCCAAATAAACCTACTATGTTTTTCTTAGCACTTATAACATGTTGGCGAGGGACAAAATTGTAAAAATTGTTATAGTAGTAAACATAAAAATGATGAAACTGGAAACAGAGACAAATCTGGGGGAGGAAATCCCAAAGGAGTGATCTTTGTGGGCATGAGTTAAGAAATGGTGCCTCATTCTCTTTGAAGAAGAAGTCCATGTGTCCACTGAGAATGGTAACCCTTTGGGCATTTCTATTGGCATTTTCCTATTACTATTTGTTAGGTTCATATTTTTATGTAATTGACATATTTTATGACAAAATGCACTTTACTTGTATTTGGGTAAATCTAAGTGGGTTCAAGATAATCATTACAAGTGGTTAAATTGAAGACATGAAGAACACTCAAGAAACTGCTTAAGAAAAGCTAAATTTGCAGGTCTCGATATGTATCTTGATACTTGTCGATCTATCGAGATTTAATGAAGCTCGATACTTGTCTCGATACCTTTTGATCTATCAAGTTACGAGATTTCTAAATATAGCCTTCAACGTTAATCCTATTGGCTATTTGTTTATGGGTTTGTGTAAACCTAATATGAATAGGAGAGCCCATTTAAAAGGCCCATTAAGCTCCTATTTGAATAAGGAGGTGGAGGAAAAAAAAAAAAAAAACCCGACCCTAAAATATTTCATAAGGTTTTCTTTTTGAAACTCTAGCCTCTTCCTATAGAAGAAAGAGATATTGTTGCATTTCTTGTGCACCTTTGGGTTTTGTAACTAGGCAAAGTCTTTAGCACCAACATTGACAATCTTATTGGTGTTTCTATATGAAACTACAACAATCAAAGGGTTGCTATGGAGTCAATTACGTACTTGGATTCCTGTAAAGAAGTTAGTCATGTACTGGATCTGTGCAAAGGAAGAAGTTTCCACAAGAACAAGTCCAATTGGGTATTGGAGCAAAGGTTCAACTGTAGGTTAGTATTTTGGGATAGTCCAGGATAGTGGTAAGATTCCCTATATTTGTAATCGCTTGATATTTGATTAATAGACTCTTGGAAGTGGTGACCTGAAAATCACTTAGTGGGGTTTTTGCCTTGCGAGAGGTTTTTTCCATTAGTTAATAAATCACCGTTTCAAGTTTATTTTTTGCTACACTTTATTTATTTTGGTCATTTGTTTGTGCCTCCACGATTTGCATGTAATCTGACCTAATAATCAACTTGGGTAATTGAATTAATTAACTGGGGTCAATCTATAACCTAACAAGTGGTATTAGAGTGGATACACTATAATTAGGTTTTTAATCTTTACTGTATGATCCATTAACCCTTGTTGTCATGAAAACATTTTGATTTGCATGATCTTATGTTGAATGATGATGATGGTATTCAAGATGCCTATTGTAAGCTTTATAAATTTCATGTCAGATCTATTAAAAGCCTTACAAAATTTAAGGCTAAATTTGAGAAGGTCAAACTTGAAAGAGAGGAATTTTTTGCAAAATTGGATAAAGCCAATAAATTAAGTGAAACTTTTGAAAATCAATGTTCATCTCAAAAGGACAAAATTAAGAGTCTGGAAGAGCAACTAGTTGAATCTAAAACTAAAATTGAAAAATTAACTAGTGCCAAACTTGTTGTTAAGCCTAACTCTAAAGAGAAATTTTTTTTATAATCCTCCATTTAATAGGAATAATGAAGAGTTCAAGGCTAATATTGCTAGGATAGAAAAAGGAAAAAAAATCTGATGTTACTGCTAAAGTTTCTAAACCTATGTCTAAAACTCCTCCTAGGCTAAAAGAAATATCTGAATTTTTCCCTACTTGTCGTCATTGTCATGTTGTTGGTCATATTAAGGCAAATTGTCCTAAGTTAAGGACTTTGTCAACCTCCAAGGTTAGACCTCCTACTAGGAAGCCTAGTAGTTCTAAAACTACTCATGTTTTCACCACTGTGATGCTTCTGGTCACACTCATCCTAACCGTTTTAAACTTTTCCCTCATAAGCGAGTGTCTAATAGATCTCAACCTTTGTCTAAATGCCCTATACCTATTCTTGCTGAGTTATTGAAAGTTTTAAGCTTTTTAACTCAATTTCAAGGGAATTCTAATTCCTCTATGTCCTTTAGTAGACATACTAGGACACGTGTCTTTTCATCTTCATGGCCAAAGGATTGTGCTGTGTGGGTGATAAAGGATCCTAAGACTTAATTTTCTTTCTACTTGTCCTCTACTTTAATTCTTCTCATCTAAAGTTACACTTGTACTAGTGTGAGTATTTTTTTTTTTAAACAAAAATTTGCATTTTTGCTTTAAAATTTGTTTTTGGAGTTTTAAATTTTTCATTAATATGTTTAACTCTTTTTAATATGGGTTGGTTCATGGTATTGATTTTTTTTTTCCATGTATGCATACAATTCATGTTTTTTCTTCCTTGAAAAATTCATGTTTTATAAATGTTGATACCTCCCCAATGCATTGAGATCTTCTTTGACACCACGTTGATACATAGAGCCTTTTTCCATAACCTTCTATCTACTCGATACTTGTGTTGATTTATCGAAGTCTTCCTTGACACCTCCCTGGATACCTCCAGATAGATCGAGCTCCTCTTGCATGCATTTCATATGTTTTTCATGTTTTGCATTTTTGTCATCCCTTTGTGTTTATAGCATCTTGTTTTCATGTTTTTCATGTTGGTCTATGGTCTCTTGTTCTCCTTATTTCCTCTGTGTCAGTTTTCTATCTGTCTCTGGTCAAGTTTTTTGGCTTTCATGTCAAAAAAAGTGGAGAAATTTAAGATTTGAATGTCATTCTTTAGGAGGAGTAATAGATTTAGGGGGAGAACTTCATGTTAAAGGGAAGAAATTTATTTTGGTAACTAACTTAGGGGGAGAGTTAGTTTGATACATTTTGATATTGATATATTTTGAGATGTGTATCTTTGTGCTTTGGTTCACATGCTATGAGTGAGATATTCTTATTGTTTATTTTGCTAGCATTGTGAATAAAAGTTCTCATGTGTCTTGTTTAGTGCCTTTTAGGAAAGACAAGTTAAAGCCAAGTCAAGATTCCGAGCCTTCTTCTTGTAGTTGCTTCCAAGGTTCAAATCTTTTAGACCGGGCTTATTTTTTTTTTGTACTGTTGAGTAGAATGTCTTCTAGGACATTCAATGTACTCTTGTGGTTTTGTCACGGATTACCAAAGGGGGAGATTGTTAAGTTCATATTTTTATGTAATTGGCATATCATATGACAAAACATACTTTACTTTTATTTTGGTAAATCTAAGTGGGTTCAAGATGATCATTACAAGTGGTTACATTGAAGACATGAAGAATACTCAAGAAAAGCTAAATTTACAGGCCCTGATACATATCTCGATATCTGTCGATCTATCAAGATTTAATGAAGTCAATACCTGTCCCGATCTGTCGAGCAATGGGATTTCAGAATATAGCCTTCAGCATTAATCCTATTGGCTATTTTTTTATGGGTTTGTGTAAACCTAATAGGAATAGGAAAGCCCATTTAAAAGGCCCATTAAGGTCCTATTTAAATAAGAAGGTGGAGAAAAAAAACATGAACCCTAAAAAGCTTCATAAGGTTTTCTTTTTGAAATCTTAGCCTCCTCCTACAAAAGAAAGAGATATTGTTGTGTTTCTTATGCGCCTTTAGGTTCTGTAACCAAGTAAAGTCTTTAACACCAACATTGACGATCTTATTGGTGTTTCTATATGAAACTATTGCAAATCAACTACAACAATCAAAGAGTTGCTGTGGAGTTAGTCACGTACTTGGATTCTTGTAAAGGAGGTTAGTCACGTACTGAGATCCGGGTAAAGGAGTTAGTCACGTACTGGGATCCGTGCAAAGGAAGAAGTCTCTACAAGATCAAGTCCAATTGGGTATTGGAGTAAAGGTTCAACTGTGGGTTGGTATTTTGGAATAGTCTAGGGTAGTGGTAAAATTCCTTATACTTGTAATCGCTTGATTCTTGATTAGTGGATTCTTGGGAGTGGTGACCTAAAAATCACCTGGTGGGGTTTTTGTCTTGCGAGAGGTTTTTCCCATTGGTTAACAAATCACCGTGTCAAGTTTACTTTCGCCGCACTTTAGTTATTTTGATGATTTGTTTGTGCCTTCACGATTTGTATGTAATCTAACCTAATTAATCAACTTGGGTAATTGAATTAATTAACTTGGGTCAATCTATAACTCAACACTATTTGAGTTGGGACAGATGGGTTTGAGAAGAAAATGAATTCAAATAATACTTAGGGGTGTGATGAGATGTAGCACGCGAAAAAATTTTCACAAACAAATGCATAAATTTTATCACACTCTTAAGTATTTTTTGTGATTGGAAAATGCAACAATCCCGAATTAGGATGAATGGAAAGTATTAACCTTGAGAGAGAGAGAGAGAGAGAGAGAGAGAGAGAGAGAGAAGAACAAAGGCTAGTTTTCTTAATTAACTTGAATCAATACACTTTTTGTGTGTTTACAATGTAAATTTATGGCGTAAATGCACTTTTAGTCCCTACATTTTGACTTTTTTTCATTTTAGTCCCTACATTTTATTTTTACCACTTTTAGTCCCTAAATCAATTTACATGTTCCATTTAAGTCCTTGAAGCTACCTTCCATCACTAATCTAACGGGCAAACTAACGGATGAATAAAATAATAATAAAAAATTTACTGTAGCATGCCACATCAGATTATAATTTAAAATATTTATTTTTCAATTTTAACAAAAGAAAAAGTATGAGTTGCCCAGATATAGGTTCATCTTTAACAAGAACACTAAAGAACACAAACCCAGATTTTAAACATAAGAACACATGCCCATATTTTCTTGCATTTTTCTTGCATTTTCTTGCCCTTTCTTGTCAACCAAACACAAACACAAATCAATCTCCAGCAAGAACACAAACACAAACCTAGCAGCAGATCTTCTCAGATTTTCTCAAACCACAAAACCCAGATATACAAAATCTCAACTCAAACCCAGATTTTCTCATCTTTCAATCAACAACGAAACCTCCAACAAATAAAATTCATAAACCCAGAAACCAAATTCATAAACCCAGAAAATTTAGCATAAAGACACCATTAAAAAAAAAAATCATAAATTCCAAAGCCCCCATCCTCAAACCCAAGCAAAATCATTTCTAAGTTCTATTTCATTCTTTGTTTGGTTGCCAAGAAAATGAAAGAATAAAAATTTGGACAGCACCATCAAAGTCCATTCAATCTCCCTACTCTTTCGTCTCCATAGTCTCTCCAGACAAAAACACAAACACCTAAACTACAAAAAAAAATCTCACAGGAAAAACCCACAACAAGCTTAACATGTCAACAAGTTGACTCATCGCGATCGGCGATCTCCACGGCGATTTGGAGAAGTCGAAGCAAGCGTTACGACATAAACGACTCCGGCGACTGGACTAGCGGGTCAACGACCGTGGTTCAAGTCGGCGATGTACTCGATTGCCACGGTGATGAGATTAAAATACTCTATTTTCTCGAGAGACTTCGATGGCAAGCGGTGAAAGCCGGCGGCGAAGTCATCACCATGAACGGTAACCACGAGACCTTGAACGTGGAAAGAGACTTCCCGTACATGTCAGAATCGGGTTGTGAAGAGTTTAGGGTTTGGGCGCACAACAACATGATGTGCCGAGAGCCATTGAAATCCTCCGTCGACATCCAACCCGAATGGAACATGCTCGACTAGATTCCCTTCTTCACCTTCTGTTCTTGTTCTTATGTTTCTGGTGTGTTCTCTCTTTTTTTTTTTTTTTCTTTTTTTTTAACTCATACTTTTTCTCTTGTTAAAATTGAAAAATAAATATTTTAAATTATAATCTGATGTGACATGCTACAGTAAATTTTTTATTATGATTTTATTCATCTGTTAGTTTGCCCATTAGATTAGTGACGGAAGGTAGCTTCAAGGACTTAAATGGAACGCGTAAATTGATTTAGGGACTAAAAGTGGTAAAAACAAAATGTAGGGACTAAAATGGAAAAAAATCAAAATGTAGGGACTAAAAGTGCATTTACCCCTAAATTTATATGGCAAGTACAATGTAAAGATATAAAAATCATTTAACTAATTTATATAGCCTCTCAACACTTCGTCACTATTCTATTTAAATATTATTTTCTTATCATAAAATATATTATTTTCTTTCTCTTATAATTAGTGGCAGAACTAGGATTTGAGTTAGGGGGGAGGGGGGGCAAAGTTTATATATGATATACGCACTTAGACAAATTTATGTGAATATATAATATTTGAGACCAATTTGAAAAATTAAAAGCTATTCATTTAAATACTAAGTGATATTTAATGCAATTATACCCAAAAAAAAAACTCTACAAATAAAAAAAGCTTATTCATAATATTGTATTTATCTATTGAGATATTTCTAACATGAGTGATCTATTTAAAAAAATAAAAAATAAAAAAATTTAGAGCCAAAACTCAAGTTATGAATGAAACTATTAGTAGTTAGATAGATACTGAGTGCAATATATGTGAATTTCTATTATTTTGGTTAATGTGTTCCCATACAATGTTCAAATCTATATATCTATATATATAATAATAGGTGAAGCAGAGAGAAAATCCAATTAGATTTCAATTAGATTCTCAATTTTGCGCCACTTGTCCTAACCAAAACTCAAAAAAAAAATCTAATTAGATTATAAATTTGACTCCAATTTTGTGTCATGTATCTTATCTAAATTTTCTAATTTTTGTGCCCAAATAAATGATGCATTAACATTTAACACGGAAGCCAAGAAAACCACAATGATAATGCTCATTAGCCTAAGCAAGAACATCTTACCTACACACTTTTATGGAGATTATAAATTGGACTCTAATTTTGTGTCATGTATCTTATCTAAATTTTCTAATTTTTGTGCCCAAATAAATGATGCATTAACATTTAACACGGAAGCCAAGAAAACCACAATGATAATACTCATTGGCCTAAGCAAGAACATCTCACCTGCACACTTTTATGGGTGATCTCAATAGAGTCTGGAGCTCTTCTAATCCCACAACCAGAACCAAGGAGTCCAATGAGAAAGACTATAAAAGTAAAACATCATCTCCTCCTAATTCCATATCGTCATCCCATGTCTCCTCCTCTCTCAACCTCTACCAACTAGATCCACACACTACCCTCTCCTCCTCCTTACAGATTTCTCAGAGCAAGGCCGGGTTCAAACACAATGTTCAATCCCACTCTTCCTTGCTTCACACTCTCATACATTAGCGCTTCATTGGCGCCTCCAAGAAGATTCCAAGCTCAATTATCAGTTTTTATTTTTTAATGTCCCTTTATATATTTTAAATAATAAAATGCAATATTCTCTTTTTTCTTCACTGTAGCATCATTTAAATAATAAAATGCAATATTCTCTTTTTTTTATTCATTGTTTTATCTAATGCTATCCTATGTATGATAAACCAAAAAAAAAAAGACCAATAGCATTACTTAAATAATAAAATGCAATATATATTTTTCATTGTTTGATTTAATTCTATCATCCGTGTGATAAACCCAAAAAAAACAAAAACAAAACAAAAACAAAAAAATTGGCCAATAGCATCATTACAATTAACCAGTCCCGTGCGGTAGCACGGGGTTACATACTAGTTATAATATGGTAGGGACAAACTAAAAAAATTTTAGTGCAAGGCATGCTAGTGGAGGACTTCAAATTCCTTAATAGTTCATTTAGAAGTTATGCTTTATTTCAAGATCAAAGAAACAAAGTGGTATTTAAAAAACCAAAAAACAAAAAAGTACGCAGAGGTATTTAATAACTATAGGTACTTTTTGGGTGGGCCAGGGGGGCCACTGCCCCCCTCTCGACCTCCCTTGACTTCGCCCCTGCTTATAATATATATATATATATACACACGCACAATCCTTCCTTAGTTTTCTCTCTTGGTCATATTCTCCCCTTTCGATGCCAACCATTTTGTAATGGTACCACCACTTCTACTAGAGAAGCAACGAATCAACGATCAATACCCATGCCATCAAAGAAAAACAATTTCAATAATCCAAAGATAAATGAGGAAGCCAATTAGATCACAAAAGAACCATCTCCAATAATACCAACCCCTTTTCCATTCTCTTTATTTTGATTTTGGACAAATGGATCTAACGGCTGATAGTGGTTCAATTTATTCGCAGAAGACAGGAGATTAAAAGAAAAAAATTTATGAGCTTTTTTTTAGACCAGATCGCAACACCATCAAAAACACTAGATCGCTCCGCCACCATATTGCACCATCCTTCTATATTTGAGCTTGAGCTTTAAAGAAAAAAATATATTGGTGAGGAATGGGAAGCAAAGGGAAAATACATCTATTATTGGTTGAAAATATTACAATTGCAAATGAAATTACATAGTTAATTTTCCAAGCATAATATCAAAAGATTTAAACACAAATACGAGTTTGGATGAAATTATTTCGAGTTACTCACACTTGCACACATAAAATACAAATAAAAGACAAGGTATGAGAACCACACTGAACACTCGTTATTCAATAAACCATAAGCATGCTTATCTAGTATACCAGAAAATTCTTCCATCCATTGTAAAACTTTGAAGGAGCGTAGAACTTTATGGGCCTGCGATTAGTCAATAGAAAACAACATAAAGTGGAAAAGTTCAACGTAAGTAAAGAACTTAATACTAACATTAAGAAGGTGAGTAGTTTGATTTTTCTCCTTTCATGTAGCTAAGCATGTTGTGCTAAATCCTAGCGCCAAGAAGAATGTCTCTGATGAAATGCAGCTCAGATATAACCTTGCTAATGTCCCATCGTTCTTGTGGCAACTCCACAGAGCATGCGACTCCAACCTTGACCATGGAGATCAAACACTCCTCTATTCTATTTGTAGGGCTATAATTGTGATTATCAATCACTTCATCAACATTTCTTAAAAGTATTGGGTCCGAAATCTCCATTACATGGTTAGGCAAGGCCATTCTAGCATATTTGTGAAGGTTAAGGCCTCCCTCAAACACATGATCTGTGGGTCTCTTTCCTGTTATCATCTCTAATAATAAGATTCCATAACTGTAGACGTCCCCTTTAGTTGACACCTCCCTTCCTAGACCGTACTCTGCCATTCATAATATTTGATATTGATAATACATTCACATTAATTATGATTTGGAATCTCAAAAAGTAATCACGGTTCATGTGAAAAATCATATATGTTAATAAGTAAAAAGTCTAGTAAATTGTTGTTACCTGGAGGAGTGTACCCAATTGTTCCCCTTATTCCAATCGAGCTGCTATGTTCTGGATTTGTAAGTCCTAGAAGAAATTTTGCAAGCCCAAAATCTCCAACATGAGCAGTCATATTAGAGTCGAAAAGAATGTTACTTGGCTTTAGATCACAGTGAACAATTGGCGTTGGGCATTGGTGGTGCAGGTAATCAAGTGCACAAGCAACATCAATGGCAATGTTTGTTCTTTGAAGAAGGTTCAAATTTTGTATATCTACTTGCCCATTATTTGTTTCCAAATCCATATGTAACCAATTTTCTAGACTTCCATTCGGCATGAACTCATAAACTAGAGCCTTAAAATCATTGCCTTGAAAATCCACACTTGAGCAAGAAGTGATGATCTTCACAAGATTTCGATGACGAATATTTTTCAAGACTTCACACTCGGAGATGAAGCTTTCGGAAGCACCTCGACGTTCAATATTTAGTACTTTGATTGCTACAATTGATTTGTCCTCACCAAGGATGCCTTTATACACTGAGCCAAAACTACCAACACCAATCAAATTTACTAATGAAAATCCATCAGTAGCTTTAAGGAGCATTTGGTAAGACACTTTCAAAAGGGACTGCCTCAAAGAAGATTCTGAAGATTTATGTTTTCTTCTATTTTTGTGCCAACAAAATAAGAAAAGTGACACTATAGTTACTACCAGAATAACACATGTCATTGAGATTGCCACTTTGAGTGCAAGAGGCCATCTTATTTTCTTCTCTTCTTTTGTTAAGCACCTAGGAAGCTTTAGTTCTAATATGCCCCCACATAGTCTATTATTTCCGATGAGCGATATTGTGCTAGCATTTGCAAACACTCCTTTTGTTGGAACCTCTCCTTGAAAATCATTGAAGGATAAATTCAAATTCTTCAAGGAGAGTGTCTCTAAGAAATTCGGAATTTGACTACTCAAGTTGTTCCTAGAAAAATCCATGACTTGAATACCTCTCAAAGAACTTAAGGATGTTGGAATTGCTCCTTTAAAGAAATTACCCTCCATGTAAAGGTACTCAAGGCTTGCACAAGAGCTTAGGCTGCTTGGAATTTTCCCGGACAACTTGTTCTCAGATAAGTCCAACTTTTCTAAATGGACAAGATTGCCTTTTTCTAATGGTAGTGATCCTACGAAAAAGTTTTGAGACAAATTAAGTGAAATTGACAGCGTGGAAATTGCAAAGACTTGCTTTGGAATGGTGCCATTGAGATTGTTTTGAGAAAGATCTAGCAATAGCAAATTTTGGCAATTTTCTATACTTGATGGGATAGTTCCTTGCAATCTGTTATTTCCCAAGTACAATTCATTTAACAATGACAGGTTTCCAAGGGAAATTGGCAACCAACCTGAGAGTTTGTTGTCATTTAAATTTAATCGTTGCAATTTTTTAAGATTTCCAATATTATTTGGGATTGTCCCTGTAAATTTGTTACCTTGCATCGATAAGGTGGTCAAGTTGACCAAATTACCCACCCATAAAGGGATCTCTCCAAAAAGAAGATTGTCGCCGATCGCAAAAAAGGTAAGCTGGCCTGAAAGATTAACCAAAACATTAGGTAACGTACCTTTGAATTGATTCGCTTGAAGAGCTATTACTTGTAAACAGCTACAATTGAGTAGAGATTGAAAGGAATTCATTTCATCATCATCTCCACTTCCTAAATTATTTTCACCAATTAATAAGTCCTCCAATTGTTGTAAGCCTCCAAAATTTATTGATACTTTTCCCGTGAAATGGTTCGTGTAAACTTCGAAGTATACGAGCTCTGAAGCGTTAGATAATGAGACTGGAAGAGATCCTGTAAATTGGTTGTTATAGATTTGAAACCCCTGGAGATGAGGAAGGGTGAGGAATAAGTCTGTAGGAAGACTTCCACTAAGCTCATTATCGGCCAGTGAAAAATCAATAATAGACGAAAGATTATATAAAGATGGAGGGACTGAACCAGAGAATTTATTTCCACCAAGTCCAAGAAATGTTAAGCTTCTTAATTGACCCAAGGCATCTGGAATATGTCCACCCAATACATTTCTGGCTGCAGATAAAACTTGTAGAGAGCTAAGGTTCCCAATGAAATGTGGGATTCCACCCTTAAGATTGTTCTTGTGAATAGAAAGAAACTCCAGCTTTGACAAAGAAGCAAGCTCTATTGGGATTGACCCTGAAAGTTTATTTTGACCTACTCTAAGAAACTTGAGGTTGGAGCAATGGGAAAGGTTTGCAGGAATTTCCCCCGCGAAGGAGTTGTTATACAGGCTCAATACTTGCAGCCTGAATAGATTGCCAACTTCATCAGGGATATTGCCTCCAAGGGTGTTGTTTGAGAGCATGATTTCCCTAATGAAGCTGAGGTTGCCTATGTATGGAGACAAGGAACCCACCAAACCTCGAGACTGCAGATCTAATACGATGACTCTTCTATGCTTGCGGCCACACGTAACACCTTCCCACTCACAGAAATGGAGGGAATCATTCCAGGAGCTGAAAACTTTTGTAGGGTCTTCTGTTATCTTTGTCTTGAAGGCCAACAAAGCCTGATGATCTGTCTGACTCCCACCGAAATAATTGGAGTTTCCAGTACTACCAGCAAAAACAGAGAGTTTTTTTACATGCTGCAGTGCAACGAACAGGAGAAGAAGAGGAATGGCTTGGAAGTGAATTGTGCACAATAGTTTCGGACTCATTGTTGCAAGTGAGGATCATGGTTCCTGCTTTGTTCAATGGGAATTTAATAATTTTCTTTTGAATTCAAGTTGTCATCGTGGTTCCCACCTTTGATCTAATCCCATGAAATGTCATTGTACCACGTGTCCTGTGTCCTTGTGTGCATATGCTTGCCGCGTACATATCTTACAACTTTCTTAAAGGTCTGTGTCCTGTGTCCTTCTGTGAGTCATACTCGAAGTAGTGCCACTTTTGATCAGAATTTCTGTCAAAGAAAACGACATTGTTAAAGGTCTGCAACACTTTTGACAAATTGAACCACCCCACTTGTATGTATGTTATCAACAAATTTCTTTCGTGTTACAATGTTAATTCCTTGAATGGTACTGTAATGGTGTGAATTGAAAGAATTCTGAGGTTGGGGTTTTGTTGGTATGATTATGGGATTTTCTCGTTATATTTTGCATTTTTGCTAGTCCCTTAATTAAATAATATATATGTGTGAAACTGAGATCCTGAATTGAGTTCCAAATTAAATAATTTTATTATTTTGGGATTTTCTCTTTATATTTTGCTATTGGCAGAAATATAGTATTTTAAGATTTTTATTTAGGTATGAAATTTAGGGTTTGTTCATCCAGCTACAACTATCTCAAATTGGGTGGATTTAATATGTGATTAGCATCCCTACTTGTAACTTCAATTAAGTTGGACGTAAAATCGGTTGATTTTTGCTGGCGGTTGGGCTATTGAAATTTGTATCTCTAGACCCCAGATTTTCTTTGGGGTTGTATATCTAAACCAATATCAAAATATTTTGTTCCCCTAAGTTAAAACAAAACCACCCCAGGAATGATATTGACAATTTTTTGATAATTCAATAGTTATAATAAGGGTGGTGGGATTAAATCTTTTATATTTCTACTGAAAACACCAAAATGTACCAATTAAGTTATAAAACTATTAGCAACATTGACAACTTTGGTGAAAATGCCATTTATGATTTATTTGGAGGGGCTTTTGGTGTCTACAAAAGTCCCAAGTGCATTTTACAATTTTTTGTTAAATTTAATTACAATTTCTTGGACCAAGTTTTATAAATGGAGGGTGTAACAGTAACCCCCATGACCCGTTATCTAGGAATTTAGTACTTTTAAAGGGCCAATTTTGTAGTTTTAGTCAAAAGATTTTCTTGTAATTTTGGTCAAAAGAAACTTTAGTCTTATAAGGATTTTTTTGGATAGATGGAAAAGTGGAGGATGAAAAAAAAATTTGTTTGATTGAGGAGAAAAGTGAAAAAATGGAAAAGATAATTGAAATAAATTGACACATATGCCCTTATTAAAACATTATGCCTACTAAAATAATAATAATAAATAAATAAAAAGTAATCAGGCCAAGTTATTAAAAAAAGAAAATCATGCCCAAACATATATATATATATATATATATATATATAAAAGCAAAGAACGAGCTTAGGGAAAAGACATCACTACTTATATTAAGAAAAACCGGCTAAATTAGCCTGAATCACAGAAAGTAGCGTACCTAGTTAGACTATGAGCAACCTTATTACCTTCTCCCTTTACATGAGAGTAGCATAATTGAATAAAAGAACTATAACAAAGCCTCACATCTTCAATCAGCAAACCATTGGGGGTTAAACTTTTACTCTCGTTTATCAAAGCTTTCATAACCATCTGAGAGTCCCACTCTTAAGACAATTTGGTTGATCCCTATCTCTGAATCACACTGGAAAGCCTTTGGAAGCTGTTGCGAGAGAGAAACAATTACCAAACCTTGGTTATTCTGAATAACTACACCAATACTAGAATTATTTGCATCTGGGAATATGGCTCCATCAAAATTTATTTTAAACAAATCATTGGGTGGAGGTTTCCAGTGGGCATGAGGGTTGCCCGGGGGGGGGGGGGGGAGGAGGCTTTGGTGAGGTTGGACCGCTTGAAACTCCTCAAGCCAGTCTTTTGACACTTGGGCAATTTGATGAGGCTATCATGCCCAAAAAAAAAAAAATTTAACAACCAAAATACATGCATTTACGCCCAGTTAGCCAAAAAACAAAAGAAACAACCAGCCAAAAAAAAAAATACAAAGACTAAGGCATCACGTACAGTGTACAGACACAATACACTAGAAGAAGCTTGTGATTTGGGTGTATTTTTGTCCAAATATTTTTGCCCCCATCTTCTTTCCCATTTTTCCCCAATTTTGAGTAGATTGTGTTTTGGTGAGTCTGGAGAGAAAATTCTTGAGCCCCACCAAAATCTCTTCACTTTTCTACCTCAAATATTTTCTATTCCCCCCTCTACCAAAACAAAGTCTTATTCTTTTCACTAACTACAACACCACAGTTTCCTCCACTAGTTTGCAACTTTAGCAACAATTTATGTCAATGTTGTTTGGAAACTCATTCACACCTGATTAGACTCCCCCCCACCCACCCACCTTTAGCAACAATTTATGTCAATGTTGCCTGGAAACTCATTCACACCTGATCAGACAACACCCCCCCCCCCCCCCCTTTTCTCTGTTTTTGGACTTGGTGTTAAGGACCTTGTCAATCATTCTACTAGGCTTACCTATGCATGTGGAAAATTAAAAAATGAATGAAAAAAAAAAATTAACTAAGTGTGCATTTGACAAAAAATATTTTTGCTAACTTATTTTACTGTTCAACTTATTTTTGCCACTATTCATGCATTTACGCCCAGTTAGCCAAAAAACAAAAGAAACAACCAGCCAAAAAAATACAAAGACTAAGGCATCACATACAATGTACAAACACAATACACTAGAAGAAGCTTTTGATTTGGGTGTATTTTTGTCCAAATATTTTTGCCCCCATCTTCTTTCCCATTTTTTTCCCCAATTTTAAGTAGATTGTGTTTTGGTGAGCCGGGCAAAAAACTCTTAAGCCCCACCAAAATCTTTTCACTTTTCTACCCCAATCAAATAGGAAAAATAAAATCTTTTCTTCTACCTCAAATATTTTCTATTACCCCCTCTACCAAAACAAAGCCTTATTCTTTTCACTAACTACAACACCACAGTTTCCTCCACTAGTTTGCACTTTGCACCACCTTTAGCAACAATTTATGTCAATGTTGTCTGGAAACTCATTCACACCTGATCAGACAACACCCCTTCATCCCCCCCCCCCCCCCCCCTCCCTCTCTCACCTTTAGCAACAATTTATGTCAATGTTGTCTGGAAACTCATTCACACCTGATCAGACAACAACCCCCCCCCCCCCCCCCCTCCCTTTCTCTGTTTTTGGACTTGGTGTTAAGGACCTTGTCAAACGTCTGCAATGTTTGAAGATAAAGTGGAAGAGTGTTGGTAGGTAATATTTAAACTTTGAAGACTGAAAAGATACGTTCAAATGTATGAAGATAAAGACTTCTTGGAAATTGGATTTACACACTTGTTAGATTAGGCGTGTGATGTGGAGAAAGAATTAAAGAAAAAGAAAAAGGAAATAAAGATGGGAAGAGCCGAAGAGCTATCTACTAGGCTTACCTTGTGTGTGGAGAATTAAAAAATGAAAGGAAAAAAATTAACAAAGTGTGCGTTTGACAAAAATTATTTTTGCCAACTTATTTTACTATTTAGCTTATTTTTGTTACTATTCATGGGTTCTACTGTACTTTTAGATACTATTTATGGGTTTCACTATACTATTTCAGTTAACATTTATCTTTATCTACAGTACTTTTAACAAAAAAATTTCAGTTTCAGCAAAATAAGCAGATCCTAAACGGATCCTAAAGGTGATAAAAATGATGGGAGGAGAAAAAATAAATAGGAAAATAATATTGTTTTTTTTTTAAGCAAAGGATGTTGGGTTAGCTAATGTATTAGGTACGGTTTTCAAAAAAAAAACTATATTAACCGATCCAATAATTACTAAAAAGATTAAGATTAGTATTATAAAAGTTTATCTTGCAAAGAAGTATATAATATATATATAATGATTTGTTTAATATATAAATGAAAATAATGAAATAATAATTATTACATTTAATTATATATATACATTTATTATAAAAATAATGGTAAATTCGAAATAGTACACCAGTACCGAAACAGATCGTTCCCCTATCCAAACCAAAACGGCCTCTAATATGAAATTGACTCTCCTAGGAAAAACTAAGATATTTTCTTCTATCTCAATCATTTTCTATTCCCCCCTCTACCAAAACAAAGCCTTATTCTTTTCACTAATTACAACACCACAGTTTCCTCCACTAGTTTGCACTTTGCACCACCTTTAGCAACACCTTATGTCAATGTTGTCTGGAAACTCATTCACACCTGATTAGACAACCCCCCCCCCCACCTTCTCTATTTTTGGACGTAGTGTTAAGGACCTTGTCAAACGTCTGCGATGTTTGAAGATAAAGTGGAAGAGACGAGTCTTGGAAGGTATTGTTTGAACTTTGAAGATTGAAAAGATATGTTCAAATGTGTGAAGATAAGGTCTTCTTGGAAATTGGATTTACACACATGTCAGATTAGGCGTGTGATGTGGAGAAAGAAAAAAAGAAAAAGAAAAGGGAAATAGAGATGGGAAGAGATATTTATATATTAAAGCATTCGTATTGGTGGTGGAGCCATAAATTTAGTAATATAGCTTCACAAAAAAATTATTTTATTTATCTTATATTTTTATTTTACAAAACACGCAATATTAGTGGTTTTATTTTAACTTTCAACACAATAAAATAATACTAATCTCATCACACGTGCTTCGTGCATGAGATGAGACTCTTTTTTTTGTTGGGGTTTAGTATTATTATTTTTTATTCATCACAATTTGAAAAAATAGATATGATTTTTTTTCCCAAAGAGAATAGGATTCCTAATTCAATTAGTTTTTTTTTTTTTTATAAATTTTTTTCTATTTACGTTTTTAGCCTCAATTCTTATTTATAAGAATAATAATAAATTAATTAAATTAGGGGTATTTTTTAAAGTGAAAAAGGTAATAATTAATTTTCTGAATCCTCTTAATATATAGAAACAACACAATAAAATAATATATCCATTACAATAACAAAATATATTCACTATAAAGCAGTATGAACACGTGAATAAAATAATATATTTAATATAAAGTAGTGTGAACACGCAATTAATAATATTTTTTTTTACCTATGAGCTATAGTGCACAGCCATAGCTGTGGAGCCAAATTATTTAGCTTTGACTTCATCAATGTAACCACAAATTTGTATTTGGTAGTGCTAAAAATAGCAATAAAACTTTTTAGCATCATCAATACTAATGCATGTGTGGAGAATTAAAAAAATGATTGAAAAAAAATTAACTAAAGGTGATAAAAACGATGGGAGGAGAAAAAATAAATAGGAAAAAAATATTGTTTTTCTTAAAAGCAAAGGATGTAGGGTTGGATAATGTATTAGGTACGGTTTTTTTTTTTGTTTTTAAACTATATTAATTGATCCAATAATTACTAAAAAGATTAAGATTAGTATTATAAAAGTTTATTTTGTAAAGAAGTATAATATATATATATATATAATTATTTTTTTAATATATTAATGAAAATAATGAAATAATAATTATTAAATTTAATTATATATTTATTATAAAAATAACTGTAAACCTGAAATGGTACATCGATATTGACTGGAACCAAAACATATCGTTCCCTTGACCAAACTGAAACGACCTTCGGTACGAAATTGACTCCCTTTGAAAAAACTAAAATCTTTTCTTTTGTCTCAAATATTTTATATTCCTCACTCTACCAAAACAAAGCTTTATTCTTTTCACTAACTACAACACCACAGTTTCCTCCACTAGTTTGCACTTTACACCACCTTTAGTAACACTTTATGTCAATGTTTTCTGGAAACTCATTCACACTTGATCAGACACCCCCCCCCCCCCCCCCCCCCCCCCCTTTTTCTCTATTTTTGGACTTGGTGTTAAGGACCTTGTCAAACGTCTGCAATGTTTGAAGATAAAGTGGAAGAGAGGATTGAGATTGATAGTTGTAAAAAGTAAATTTCAATCTTAACCATTGATTCAAAAAAAGTTAAGAAAAAAGTTTAAAGAAGTAAAAAATGAAAGTTAAAAATGTGAAAAGTGAAAAAAATTTGTGAGTGGAAATGGTGAATTGCACCGGATCCTAATCCTAGAAAAGACGAGTCTTGGAAGATAATGTTTGAGAGTCTTGGAAGATAATGTCTGAACTTTTAAGATTGAAAAGATACATTTAAATGTGTGAAGATAAAGTCTTCTTGGAAATTGGATTTACACAAGTGTCATATTAGAGCATCTTCAGCAGTCTTTCCAAATTTTTATACTGTCTGAAATATGAACAGTAACTTTTACATACTTACTTTTTCAAATACACTTTCCAACAGACTCTCTATCTTTTTTCTATCCCATTAAACTATTATTTCTTCATTATTTCTTTACTCTTTTTTTAATCTTCCTTCATCCATTCATAATGGTTATATTTTTCAAATTCTCAACATCTATATTTTTTAATCTTCCAACGGAAATATTTTTAAATTTTCCAATAATGTTTTTTTTTAACAAATATCATTGAGCACTTGTTACAACGATATACTGAGTTATAAGATCATCTAATTTTAATGAGAGGTGTTACGTTTATAACATTTTTGCAATAATTTCACAAAAGAATCATATGTACTAAGTTGTTACTTGTTTTAATTTGAACCCACTACTGAAATTATTTTTTTACTCACCAATATTAGCTAATAACAATCCGTCACTTACAATTTATTACGAAAATATTGTGGTAACATTTCTCAATTTTGATTTCTTATTCTTTATTTTATTTTTCCTTTTTCTCTTTATTTTTTCATCCATACATTTCTTCTTCTTCTTCTTTCTTTTTTCTTTTTTCTTTTTTCTTTTTTCTTTTTTCTTTTTCTCTTGTTTTTTCTCCTCCACACACGTATACCCACTCTCCTCTTTATCTTCAACTTTTTCACTTTTGTTTTTGTTTTTCTACTTCACTCCACAACACCCTCACTTTTGTTCTTGTTTTTCTACTTCTTGAACTCTTGACAGTACATAGTTAATTTCTCACCACATACCTCTTGCATAATTTTACAACTCCATGGACCATCATAGACCAAAGTTCATAATATGAAAAATCTCATTTAAGAGAGAGAGAGCCGGTGGAGAACAAAAACCATATGGGTCTCTCTCTTTTCTCTTTTTTCTTTTATTTTTCTGATTTCATTTGGTTTATGAGAAAAATTGATTTTGTGTTTGGATTGTGTTCTGCGTTTTGTAACCGTTGAGATAAAGAAGAAAGAGAGTGAGGAAGAAAGAGAAATGGAGGAAAGAGGAAAAAATCATTTTTTGTTCAACCGGGTGATTATTTTAAGGGATAAAAATGTTTAAAGTTGCTACAATGCTCTCTTCTTCAAGAGAGCTACTGTAGCAACTCTAGAAAAAAAATTTAGAGTTAGATAGGATATTGGAGGCTGTTTTTTGTGTGTTTACTCTCCAAAATTGGCTTTAGAGAGCCTATTGAAGATGCTCTTAGGCGTTTGACGTGGAGAAAGAAAAAAGAAAAATAAAAAGAAAAGAAAAAGGAAACAGAGATGGGAAGAGCTATCTATTAGGCTTACCTATGCGTGTGGAGAATTAAAAAAATGAATGAAAAAAAATTAACTAAAGGTGATAAAAACGATGGGAGGAGAAGAAATACTTACGAAAAGAATTTTTTTTTTTTTTTTGGAGGCAAAGGATGTAGGGTTGGATAATGTATTAGGTACGGTTTTTTTTTTAAAACTATATTAATTGATCCAATAATTACTAAAAAGATTAAGATTAGTATTATAAAAGTTTATTTTATAAAGAAGTACAATATATATATATATATATATAATTATTTGTTTAATATATAAATGAAAATAATGAAATAATAATTATTACATTTAATTGTATATATTTATTATAAAAATAACGGTAAACCTGAAACGGTACTTCGGTATTGACCGGTACCGAAACATATCATTCTCTTGGCTAAACTGAAACGGCCTCTGGTACGAAATTAACTCTTTTTAGAAAAATTAAAATCTTTTCTTCTATCTCAAATATTTTCTATTCCCCCCTCTACCAAAACAAAGCCTTATTCTTTTCACTAACTACAACACCACAGTTTTCTCTGCTAGTTTGCACTTTGCACCACCTTTAGCAACACTTTGTCTAGAAACTCATTTACACCTGATCCCCCCCCCCCCCCCTTCTCTATTTTTGGACTTGGTGTTTAGGACCTTGTCAAACGTCTGCAATATTTTTGTACTTGGTGTTAAAGTCGTCAAATGTCCGCAACACTTTTGAGTCTTGACAAATTGAGCCAATCTCGCATGTTATCAAGCCTTTTTTTTTTCGTGTTATAATGTTAGTTCCCATGGATTTTACTGTCATGGTGAATTGAATGATTTTTGAGGTTAGGGTTTTGGTAGGTTTCATTTGGTGATTTTTACATAATATTTGTTATTCCCCAAAATTAAAAAATATGTAATATATTAGTGTGAAATTGAGGTCCTCAATCGAGGTGTATGAACATTCAATATGGTGAAGAATAATAAGATGTGATTAACTATAGAATGGAATGTAAGATTCAGTTCAGGTAAGAACTTAGGGGGTTTGTTCACCCGATTGCTATTATCTCAAACTGGGTGTTTTAATATCTGGTTAAGATCCCTATTTAGTAAATTGAAACTTCAATTGGGCTGGAGGTAAAATCTGTTTATGAATAATCTAGTTATAAGAAATCAATGAAAATGAGCTTTGATGATGCCAAAAATCACTATTTGGGTCACTTGTCCAATCCAGAGCTTTTGACAATCTTTTATAATCTGCAAGAAAAATAGAGTTGGTCGAAGAGACCACCAAAGTGTGTCTTAGTGGGGGAGTTTCTGATGCTTGAGTTAGTATCAACCCATATATTTTGTATGTAGATAGTATTTTGTATTATTTTTCTCATACCTTAGCAAGTGAGGCAGATTGTCCCTTTTTAGAAAACGCCACTATAGGGTACCTATAGTGGCGTTTTTTGTGAACACCACTAAAAAAAATGTTGCTATAAATAGCTTTTTTTGTAGTGCATCGACTTATTTAATGTCTTAACTATCTTACCAGTTTACTCTCATCCCTACTAGAAGAGTATCGGTCTTCAGGAGTTCAACAGTCCAATCAATGGTGTGGATTTTAGTGATGACACCTGCAGTCACCAATCTTGCATGACTATAGAGCTGCTCATCATCCAAATCAGGGTAATGTACCTAAAACCAAAGAGCAATCAACTAAATCATTAGCTAAACAAAATATATATTATTCATGAAGTGCATACATTATCACACATTGCATGCATATGAGGAAAATTATAGCATAAGATTCTACAATTGCTAACCAGACAAAATATGACAGTTTAATTTTTATGTAGCAATATTGCAATTTTAATGAAACTTGTCCAAAACCATTCAATTGAAATTAGATGCCAGCAATGTTCAAGTAAATAACCCAACTTCACCATGGGAAAAAAGAATCACTTGTGCTCTTTGACTAAAAAAAAGGCTTGTAGGAGGGAAAATCCAGCCCAGGAATTTCAAACATTAGTTGGGATAGGAATGCCTTTCTCATTGATGATGCACAAAATCGTTAGTGAGTTGATTGTCCATACTCATACCAATTGGAATACCTGAAAAACAAGAGAACAAAGAACCTACAGAGAGCACCGGTGGGGGGTCGGCCAAAAACCCTCCGAAAGTTAAGTTAGTGATAGAAGAATTTCCAAAAACTCAAAAGCGTAAGAGCTAGGAAATTTCATGTACCTTAAGGAAGAGGAGGCTTGTTGCTTATATAGTGGTGTAGAGCTGACCAAGATCCCTTGAATGTAGGATCTTTCCTTGTAGAGAAGATTTGGAGTTAAGGCCTCGAGATCTTAGGGTTTTTCTTCCCATACTAGGAAGATACGAACGTGTAGTAGGGTCTTTGGACATAGTGTGCAAGTTCTTTCCATATAGGGATGCATGAGTGGGGAATACACAAATATCGTGGAGGGCAAGTGTTCTTACCCGTCAGTATGCTCGTCATCACATCAGTATGCTTACCAATTTGTCGGTGTTCATCATTACCCGTCAATATGCTTGTTATCTTGTCGGTATACTCACTAATTCGTCAGTATGCTCATCGTCTTGCTAGTTTATTTTTGGGCTTAACGGGTTACTGGGGTAACGGTACAAAAGGTGCCCTTGTGGTCAAAATAGGATTCAAGCCCGATGGACGTTCCTACATTGATAGAGGACTTAAAGCCCGACGGATCTTCTGGCCTGACAGTTAAAAGAGTTAGAAAATTTTTGTGTTAAAAAATACACCCATCAGCTGCCCCCTACTCCATTGTTCGTCGGGATAACTGATGGGTCATGGAGTATACCAAGATGTTTCATGGTCATTAATTATTTTGCCTTGGGGTTCATGCCATCTATAGGGGTAAAAGGGTCTTTTATGGAGGCTAGGTGACACATGGCAATCTCTGATTGGGTGACTAGAACGGTTGCGTCGCTTTGTTTCTCATGTCTCTTCGCCTTATAAATAGTCCAATGCCCTTACTGACTTTTACGGAGCTCTTGTTTGTTCGTCGGCCTCTCGAGTTTACTCGTCACTCTTTAGAACCATTCGTCGCTCCCCCTTTCAACTGTCGGTGTTACTAAGTAAGCTCTTTATTTTTATTTTATTTGAACTTTAATTAGTCGTTAGTTCAACGCTTGGTCATCGTATGGGTAGATGCTTAATATTTATTTGTCGCTTGTAGGTAAGGATGTCAGACAGTGAAGCGATGAGTGAAAGAACGTTGTTTGTTTGTTTGGAGTTGGGCGATAATGAGGTCTATCCTTCGGTGTATGAGTCTGTGGCTGACGACCAAAGTAGCCCTCACAAAAGGGAACCATCGGCCAATTCGTCCTCGAAGGACAAATAAATGGCCTAGGGAGGAGGACCTTTCCTTGTTAGAAAGGGAATCCAAGCGAGCCAGATTGGATGTTGCTTCCACGTCATCCAATCAAGTTGCTCTCGAGACCCTCTCCCGTAAGCTCATGACACTTAACGCCCAGTCATTACGATGGGACTCGTTGGTGATTGTTCTCATTTATTAGTGACTAAACAACTGAAACCTACTAACTTCTAGTGACTAACCACAACCATTTACGAGCCTCCTTATCCTTTAAAGCAAGACAAATGTCGGGAGAAGATTTCAGGGGATTCGTCCTCCCACCGATCTGGTCGGTGAACGACTTCCTCTCAAAGATGACTAACGAAGTCTTCGGGAGGCTTCATCCATGTTTCTGAATACCCGACAATATCCCCATAAGGAAGGCTTATAAAGGGGAGAAGTGTTATACAGGAGACACAAAGGATACTGGTTTCTTTAAGGTAGCCTTCATCGTGGGGTTGAGGTTGCCTCTTAGTGAAATCCATCATCGGTTGGCAGATCATTTAGATATCTCCATTTGCCAGATAGCCCCAAACACTTTGAGGGTATTTATTGGGGCTGAAGTGTTGTGGGGCCAAATGAGTGGAAATCATCAGGGACTTTCCCTTGACAAGTTCTTTTATTATTACAAGCCCTAGGAGATCTTAGCGTCAAAGGGCTTTTACAATTTTGTTGTTAGAAAGTCGACCCTGAAACTTGTATCTAACATGCCCGATTCCAATCGTTATTGGAAAAGTAGATATTTCTTCGTGGGGGGTGCGAACTGGGTGTGTAAGCCCGACGAGTGGGATAGTATAGGTGAAGGTTATGATAATACCTGGGGGATAATGGATAAGTCTGGTGAGTCGTTGGTCTTTGCTCACCCACCCTAGTGTTGTACACATTCTCACACACTTTATGCATTTTGCACCAAACATGTGTCGCCAAGTGAAAAACCCTCAACGGTTGGGGGACAATGTCGAACGCAAGCTGAAATTTGGGTACAAAAGCCACAGTTCCACTTCTCTCTGGATCTGCCATTCTTTGATCTCTCCAATCGGTACGTAAGAATTCAAGGTGGCATTTCCACAGACGATGCCAATTGTACGAGTAAAAACCGAGGAACTCTTGGGCTTTCGTTCATGCCCGATACAATTTATTTTTAGAGATGGGTATGCGGGCTAGCGCTTGGGCTTCTTAACTTAGCAATTTGGGTGATAAAAGAAAAAAGGTGAATCTGAGATTATTCAACAATAAGGATATGGAAAAATATCAAATTTCTTATTTATCTATTTCCTCGGGCTGGCCGAGGATCACTTATACACTTGCGAGAGCTTTATAGTTAAAGTTCTATGGATTCTAGTTTCTATTTTTTCCAAAACTTGTTCACTTGGGATCTTTCCCTTTTTATAGCCAGTCTATTTCCATCCTAGCCTTACACTTGAAGGGCTGCCGAATTTCCCTTAGATACTTGTCCTATCCTTACCTTGCTAGTGGTGGCTGAGTGAGATACAGGCTATTGTGAGCCCTATTTAGGTGTCATTCTACCATTAATGCGGTAGGTTGGGTTGTTGCAGTGTATTTAATGCAGATGTGATGGTTGCTTTATTGGGAAAACTTCCCTTGCCCCTGGCCTATATCAACCATTGCAGCCCTCTTCGGCTCTCTGGCTCTTTATTCGGATGGGGGCACCCTCTTTGGTACCTCCTTAAGCATGGGGCACTCCTAAAAAATACTGGACATCTTGGTTGGGCTTAGCCTGGTTTGAAAGTGGACTTGGCCCATTTGCTCTTTAGGCCACAAGGGTACCACTCTTTGACTTCCCACAAATTATATATGTAGGAATTATACTATGCGTCTTAATGTATATCTTTTAAGTATATCCTTGCATATGTATGGGGTTACAAGCTAGTATATATTAAAAGACAAAACTCAAAAAAAAAAAAAAATCAATTAGATTTTAAATGAGTTCTCAATTTTGCGCTATGTGTCCCATCTAATTTTTAGTTTTTGTGCCAAGTGAATTATTAAGTGTAAAAATTGAAGAGACCAAATCCAATTAGATTCTAAATTGGATTTTAATTGAAGTCCAATTTTGCGCCACATGTCTATTTATTTTTTTTTTTTTTTGGTGGCAAGTGAATTATTGGGTGCAAAAATCGAAAAGCCTAAATCCAATTAAATTCTAAACCATATAATTTGAACATCTTCTATAAAAAAAAGAATGTATAATTTGAACTGTATAATTGTGATTATTTTTTATTGTATCCGTGCATGTGCATATGCACAGGATTACATACTAGTTATTATAAATGGACATAATTCCAAATTGCAACAGTTTCATATGAGTTTGAAATTTTAATTCACAAAATTATAAACTTGACGTCTAATTTTAAATAAAGAAATGCTATATCCACAACAATTTCACAACAAATTCTAAGTGGTAGGTTGTTATGGGTGGGCAAAAAAGTAATTTAAGTTGGAGATTCAAATTAAAACCAATAACAACTTACCACCTATGATTTATTGTGAAAGTGTTATAAAAATATTGAAGACGTAGCGCCTCTCTTTTAAACAGGACATAAGCTTGAGAACTAATGTGATTTTTCAAAAAAATAATATACGATTCCACCTAGATTTGGAAAGATTGGACTTGAGCCCAACAAGCCAACTCATAAGAAAAACAGGTCAATTTATACTCGGCCCATTGAAATGCCAGGTTGGATCGGGTCATCTTGTGCCCAACCCCATTTTTTAGAGAAGGGAACTTAATAAATAAAAAAAAAAATTTATGTTTTGCTTTTAAAGGTAATATACAAAGTTGGATGTTCTCACTGATGAAAAGAGAATTACAATTGTGTTTTAGTTCCACACAATTTGTCATTCTCTTTTGGTGAAAGGAGAATTATACATAAAGTTGTGTATAGTATGTACACAAAAAAACTCATATATTACTTAACTTTCTTTTTTGAGTATTTTGTTTTTTTTTTTCTCTTATTTACATTGAAAGAAATATAGAGAAAATACTTATTATAATTCTTTTTAGTTTTTATTATTAATGGCATGTTACATATAAGAAAATATGAGTCAATCCTTAATCCAATTGATCCAACCCCGTTTGAGACCCGACCCGGTCGCTAGGTTCCACCGAATAAAGTTTATTCCGCTGATTTTAAAGAAGAAACAGGCGGAAGAACAGAAGAGAAGAGTTAAAAAAAAGACAACATATGTAGATATAACCGGTGACTAATAACACGTCCGGTGCGGGCCCCGTTATCCATCCTTCACAAAACAAAAGCAAAACCACCTCAGCAACCAGCTCCTAGTCCTATGTACTATAAAATAATATATAATATAAACACCACTCTTCTCTTACCACACCTACTCTTCCACCGCATTTCTCCACCTAAAGTCCAATCCTCAATCTTATATTTCTTTCTATTCCACACTCCCTGCTCTTCGAAATGTCAGGTAAATTCTTTCCTTTCTATACCCACTACTATTATGTATTTCCTTTCACTTTTCATTTCCTTTTCACTTTGTTTAGATACATGCAGTTTAATTTGGTCATTAATTTTTCCCATGTTATTTAATTAACCCTACACACTCAAAACCGTATTAAAAAAAAAAAAAAAAAATTTCAATTTAGTTTTGTTCATTTGCTGTTATATTGATTATTAATGAACAAAACAAATGGAAGTCTGACCAAATGATGTTCAAATCTAATCTACCGAAGCAAAATATTGTTGTATACAATTGATGTTAATTTTTTAGTTTGTCCTCCTTTTTAATTATTTGACTTGTATGAAATATTTTCATTGCTGGGTGTGAAGCCCTGGGTTAGTGTAGTAATAAAAGCCTGCTGATGCTTTTGTATATATGGGGTCAGGAATCAGGACCAAGTGTAGCTATTTGTCGATGTTACATCATTTAATTATGTTTCATTGGGTTAATTTTTTGAAAAATGAAAACCCCACAAACTCTCTTTATTCCTAACTCGTGTGCCGGATTTCATATTAATCAGACATTGTTTACAATTCAATTCATTAACACATATTATGAATATAATGTATGCAATAGAGCATACAGTAGGTCCTCTTAAGCAATGATCAGTCAGTACTTTTGGGAGTAATGCTGACTCCTCTCATATACTAGGCCTCACAAGCCAAATTCATGGTGCAGTCCATGATTCAAGTGAGAGAAGGGTGTGTTGCTCCAAGAGTTTTGAATAACTTTTGCCTCATTTTGCCATCACTTGTCTCTACTCTGATAACCATTGGATAGAACACGGTTTTTCTAACAAATCATGAAATCTAGGAAGAAAAAAGGAAATGAGAATAGAACTCAACGATTCAGGAAGCTCAAAATACCAATGCTAGAATTTATGATTCTTGTTAAAGGAGGTTTTATGTTTTATAGACATAAAAGCATTGTTAACTAATGTAAAAAATAACTGTGGAAGTATTTATCTTTGTTTTGTGACACCTACGATTGAATGGGTGCTAGTGAAGGTATGTACTGATTAAGTTTTCCATTGAGAAAGCTTTAGAGGGAGTTTTTAACATGAAAATTGGAGATGGGTCACAGTTTAGAATGTGATTTTTGTGGTATTTATATGCTATTATTCCCCTTAAACCCCACATTACAGAGGTGAAGGTTGTTGTTGAGTACTCTTCAACTTTCAATCTTGTAGACTAATTTGGTCAAGAATGCAAACTTCACTTTTTCCTCAGAAATTAAATAATAGTAGCAACATAATAAACATTTCATGAGGCTTTCACGAGTTTGAGTCTAATAAAAATTGCAAATTTTTATGCAGCAATGTCAGGGAAGGTTGTCCATAATGTTTTTGTATCACAGTGCTACCTACAGAATAGACAATTCGTCGGCACCCAATATCGAAGGGACAGTTGTGCCCCTTATGTGCGCAACTTGCTTCCCTTTCAAGGAGGGAAGTTGGCATGGACTGGCATCTCTTCCATGCAATTGCGCACCTTATCAAAACACCAGGGTCCTTTTGTTAACAGAGGAACTGTTCACTGCAATGGTCTGTTCTAGACTCTCATTATCCAGGTTGATATAAAGTGCGAAACTAGAATTTCTAGACACCTTTAGAGTACTTGTTTTCTTTCGTGTCCAGCATGCATTGGATTTTGTCCATTTTTCTTCACGCGTGTATTTTCATTCTGTTATTTGAATGGCCTTGTTTGCAAATGAAGCTAATTTTGTGACATGTTATTGCCTTGTTTATTATGATTCCTAAAAAATATTTTGACCTTCAGTATTTATAGATTTTCCATTTGTACTTTTTTCACAGTTGCTCCCACTACCTCTGCGGTACCATCTATTGACAAAGTTGATTTTTTGAAGCTTCAAAATGGCAGGTAGAGAATAGTTCCAGTATTGCATTTTCTTGTCTCCTGGGTGCTTGAAAGTTTGTGGTATCATTATTCATTCATTAATATTCCTTTTTCTTCTCTGGAACACTAAGTCACTAACCCTGTTCGGAGACAGAAAAGAAAGCAGGAATCTTGTCACCGGATTTAATCCCATTTTAACTTTGTATCACATATGTTTAAAAACACTTCTTGCATTATTATGAAGTTAAATGTTTGCTAGTCATGACTTTTAGGAAACTGATGGCTTTGCCAGATTACAAATGTTCAAGTGTCATTTTTTGCTTTAAAACTGTGGTGCCCAAATAAATAATTTTTAGTTTAAATTTACAATGCGGGAGTAATGGTCTGGATATGCAGAAAGACTCTGAAGACTGAGATAGCATTAAATGAAAGTAGAAATAAAACTATCAAATTTCCACCAAGTCTTGAGATTGAGAGTGTTATGTAGTGCTCAGCAACTTGTTTACCCAATATGAAATGAGCATATCACAGTCAACCACCCCATCAATTCGTTACATCTAATAGAATATCGGTTTTACCCCCTCAATTATACAAAATCTCCAATTGTTAACTTTCAAAAGTACTCGACTAATAGCAGTAACAGCTTCCTGCTGGTCGCATGCAACCAAAATATTGTGTGTGTTAATTCATTTGCTCTGACCTGTTTTTTGAAATTTATTTTCTTTATTTTCCTAGCAAGCATATTTGCTCTGGTCTGATTGGTGTCACTTATGGGTTGATGTTGCTTTATACAGTGATATACGGGGTGTTGCTGTTGCTGGTGTTGAGGGAGAGCCCGTCAACCTCACTGAACAAGTTGCAGAAGCAATAGCGGCGGCCTTTGCTGGATGGTTAGTGGAAAAAAAGAAAGCTGATGGCTCTCAACGTTTGAGAGTTTCCATTGGCCACGATTCCCGAATATCTGCACAACGGTTACAGGTTTCTTTGCCAAATATATTAGTGCTTCCTTGACTGTGTTTTTCACTGACAGTTGATATAAATGAGTGTGCTTTCAAGGGGGAGGAACGTTCCATCCTTGAGTTGTAACGGTTCTTCTTGCTTTCTTTGTTTAATTGGATGATATATATGAGTGGTCTTTCTATTCCTTCCCTTTTGGATTTCGTAGATTTGTGTTATTTTGCTTACTTTCTTGTTTTCCCTAAGTAAACTGCCTGTGTACCAGGGGAGCAGCTTGTACTATTTTTATTTCATATAATAAAGCTTTATAACCTATAAAATAAAGTTTATATATGTGCTAATGTGAAAATTATGAATTTGGTTTTCTCCAAGTTGAAAAAGTATATATGGAAACATGGATGTTAGAGCCGCATATGAGGTCTACCGAGAACCATATGAAAATAACTTTTTTTCATTGTGTTAACCAAAGTTGCTTGTCTTGTTTGTTATGATGGTTTTGTTGCATTGACATTGTTGTCCTTGTTTCGCTGATGTTTGTAGTCATTGAATTTTTCCTAGTGCTAGAAAATATAAAATTTGGTCTTTTGGAGGAATCTCTTTTACCCTCCAAGAACATATGAAAGAAGGTTTTAGTATCTACTACTTTCAACTGACAATTTTATAATATAACTTCCAGGATGCATTTTCTCGAGGTATTGCTGGTGCTGGCCTGGATGTTGTTCAATATGGGTGGGTGATGAATTTCTTATCGTTTTGTGTTGGTCTTATTGTTGACAAATGCTTAATGATCTGCAAAAATAAATAGTTTTTGTCCCATATGAGTCCCACCACTGATGTGGTCTAGTAGGCAATCTAGCCAAAAATGTCCTCTGTATGGGTTGGAATTCATGTTCCAGATAATATCTAAGCCATTAAAAAAATGCTGTCCCATTTGATCTGTTGCCTTGGTCTTGTCACATGTGAATGGACCACCATCTATCTTTGGCCGTATAAGTCATGACTATGTTTAAGTTGTACAGATGTTAGAATTTGTTCAATTATCTCTTTACCATGTATTAGGTCCATGCTGTCATCAGGATTGCTTTTATTTTTGTTGTTGAGTTCACTGATGAAGACCAGTTCTCTATGTTTTCTTTGCCTTTTTGTAGATTAGCATCTACACCAGCAATGTTTAACAGCACACTTACTGAAGACCATGGATTTTTATGTCCAGTTGACGGATCCATTATGATAACAGGTAGATTACCCATGTTATTCTGTTAGACTGCGTGTTATCATTAACAACCTTTGTTCTGGGTCCTATTAGAAATCCTGTTATGTTATGATCAGAACTATTTCTCTCTTAAAAAGTATCATAGATCTAAACACTTAGTGATTGGCCTTTGATCTCATTCCAATGCTTTGGCAATTTGCACTTAGAGTGAATTTGTACTTTTAAAGTTCTCTCTCTCTTGGTGGTGAGGTTAATTTTACTTGATTGAAATTCTAATTTGTATGCTCTGCAAACAGCAAGTCATCTGCCTTACAACAGGAATGGATTCAAATTTTTCACAAATGCTGGAGGGCTTGGGAAAGCCGACATCAAAGATATCTTGGAGCGTGCTGCAGTTATATACAATAATTTTACAGTAGAAGGTTTGACGAATTCAAAGGAAAAAGCTTCTGCATCTATAAGGAGAGTTGATTACATGACTATATATACATCTGATCTTGTAAATGCAGTCCGCAAGGCTGCAGGAAACATAGGTATTACCTCAAGTAAACATTTTATTGGAGTAGAAATGTATCTAGGATAAAGATCTCTCCTACTACCTGAAGTGCATCATGAATAGAACTTTGTATCATTATTCTGTTTCCCATATACCTTGATTAGGTCTTGCATATCTAAAAATGCTTTTATTATTGCTTCTCTATTCTTCTTTGCTGTTACCAAGCTACCAGCACCTCATCTTTTCCTTTTATGGGTTGTTTTCTGAGACGCTTTGACCTGTTTGCTAATTTTATGGAATTATTAATATCAGAGAAGCCATTGGAGGGATTCCATATAGTTGTTGATGCAGGGAATGGAGCAGGAGGATTTTTTGCTGTAAGTTTCCTATGCAATCTTATTTTGCCTTTTGTTTTTACTCATAGCCAATTATATGAAAGTTTTGACATATGATTTTGGCCTTCAGCTTTGATTTTGTAAAGACACTTGTTGCTTACATCATTTTTATCAATATTGTTTATTAAGTTTTTGGGAGGTTGGCTGCCCAGGCACTATGTTGCCATTGCATATTATCTATGTCCATTTGTTCTTCCACGTTAAAGTGTGTGCCTCCATTTATGTTGCCTTGGCCATTGCATACCTTTGTACTGAAATGATCCGTGGATACCTGATCTTAGGAACTCCCAAAATATTTTGTTGTTTTGATAAATAGTGCTATTGCCATTGGTCCATGGACCAAATGGCATCTCCTCCCTCCATAAGTGGTGGAGGGCGAGGTGAAGGGTTCAATCTTGTGTGGGTGAGTGAGTTGTTTATTTTCCTTTTAAAAAAAGTAATTCTCATTGATCTTTAAGTTACTGAATTATCAAATTTTGGTTCAATTGTCATAGTGTTGTTATGAGTGTGCTTGATATGCATTGTGCTTGGTTTAGTCCCCTGAGGGTAATTCATGAATTATGCTTGATTGATTTTTTTGAGCTTTATGTATTCTATATTATTATCTAGTGGTATCTGATATTCATGTTTTATTCAATGGTTTATCAGGCAAAGGTGCTTGAGCCTCTGGGGGCTGTTACTACTGGTAGTCAGTTCTTGGAGCCGGATGGTAATATTTAAAATTGGAAAAGAAAAATTAGTTAATTATTTCGTGATTGGTGTTTTAAATAAAAATCTGTTTTGGGATCAGGTTTGTTTCCAAATCATATTCCAAACCCGGAGGATAAAACAGCAATGAAAGCTATAACTCAGGCTGTTCTTGATAACAAGGCTGATTTGGGGATCATCTTTGACACTGATGTTGACAGGTAATGGTTTTTTTGACTTATGAGACCATCAAACAACCTCATATAATGTTTATTTTTAATCAAGTCTATTTTTTTTTTTCTTTTTTCTTTTTTTTTTCTTTTTCTTTTAGATCTGCTGCTGTTGATTCCACTGGCCATGAGTTCAATCGGAATCGTTTGATTGCCTTGATGTCCGCCATTGTTCTTGAGGAAGTAAGATTTTCCTGTTTCTGCCATCTCAAGGACCATTATTTTTATATTTGATCCTTGGCTCATCATTTCTTGTTCTTAATCTGTTCTGTTTGTGTTTTTTCCCTAGCATCCTGGAACAACTATTGTTACTGACAGTGTGACTTCAGATGGTCTGACCACATTTATTGAGAAGAAACTTGGTATGGAGAAATCTAAACAGCCATATTATGTTTTTTTTTCTTCCTCTCTTATTGATTGTGTTTATATAACTTGAAATTTCTTCCAGGTGGGAAGCACCATCGGTTCAAAAGAGGCTACAAAAATGTCATTGATGAAGCAATTCGTTTGGTAGGATAAATTGTGCACTTATCATTGTTGTTATAGACTTATAGTTTGGTTAAAATTTACATTACTTAAGTAGAAAAATCTTGAATCTGAGCTTTGAATATGACAAGCATCTTTGTCCTTGTACACATTGATTTTATATCAGAAATTTGGGACTACTAATTATAAATGGGTTCAGTTAAAATTCTGGGCCACTAGTATTTTGTGTCTCCATTGACAATTAGAATGGAAGCTGATAATCAAATCAAAGGATCTTTTGCTAATGCTTTGTTAAGCCTTGCAGCTTAAGATTTATAGCAGCTCTGTTTGATTCCAAGTTGATTATCTTCTAGCACATAATACTCTATAATTTTTTATTTTTTGGTCTTGCTTTATTGTTTATTTTTGCCTATACATTCTTTTGATCATTTGCAAATTTATGCCTTGTTTTCTGACGTTAACCCTTGTATGTAATAATGAATAAGTGTTTTTCAAATTTGTGGTGTGCTGCATTGCAACTTCTATGACCCTCTTCTGACATGTTAATTGCTGACAGAACTCTATCGGTGAGGAGTCGCATCTGGCTATTGAAACCAGTGGCCATGGAGCTCTCAAGGAGAATAACTGGCTTGATGATGGTGCATATCTCATGGTAGGACTTTTATGTTGCATGTTAGTGAAGTTTCTTTTTTCATGTATGGTCAGCTGCCCATTTAGTGGCAAACAACTTGGATGCATATATCTTTCTGATAAGTAAAAGGATCAATTAATCAAGATAAGACTGCTATAGTAAACAGGAAGTATATTAAAGTATCTCCAAAAAAAAAAAAAAAAAACTGAATTTTAAAAGATCAGCAAACTCTACAAAAGAGCAATAATAAATACTTGCTAATACTTCCATCCAATCAGACAGTGTTTAGGAATAGAGATTTGAGCTAAATCACTGAGAGTTCAACTACAAAGGTTCAATTATTCCTTTCTCTCCAAACAATCCGCATAAGACATAGCAGAATAACCTTACCATACTTCCCTTTGCAACAAGTGAGCAAATAAACAACCATTTTCCATCTTTAATAATATTTTTCTGTTGTTTCTTAACCTTGGTGGTAATTTTACAGGTCAAAATCTTGAATAAGCTTGCTTCAGCCAGAGCTTCAGGAATGGGTGGTGGCAGCAAAGTTTTAACTGATCTGGTACAGGGTCTGCAGGAAGCAGCTTTTGCTGTGGAATTAAGATTGAAGATCAATCAGAATCACCCAGATCTTAAAGGAGGGTATGCCACTTTATATGATTTATGTTTATAACCTTTTCCTGCATGTATCTGATGTGAAGTCACTGATAAATTTAAGTGTACAGATCTTTTCGGAACTATGGAGAGGCAGTGCTGAAACACTTGGAGAACTCTATCAAATCAGATCCAAAGCTTCAAAAGGCCTCTGTTAATTATGAAGGGGTAAGATTAGCCCATATTTCAAGATGAAAATGAAAAAAAAAAAAAAAAGTTAACCAAGATCATTTTATATTGTTCGGGACCATCTTATTATGATTTATTGTAGATACAATCATGACTGACTAATTGGACAGTTGTTGTGACATTAACATCACTGAGTTTGCTTAACTCAATCTCTTTCATGTGGTTTTAATGCTCCTTTACTGTACCCACAAAGTTATCTCTTTGTTTTACTTTCTAATAAGGAAGGTGAGGGTGTCTTCCTTTTCATCAATTATGATGGTTTTAGGTTTTGGCAGCTGAGACTAAGTTTTAAATAGTCATGACAAGCATATCATGTATGGAAAGGTAGTTGGAGTTGAATTTCTTTTATGAAGATCCAGATTGGTAGTCATGCCAAACTTTTACAGGTTTTCAATTAATGTGGAGTGAGTGAAAGAGTTGGGTTCTGTTTTTAAATGGTTTATCATTATGTTGTTTTCATCATCTTCATTATCTCTATTTGCAATGTTGTGTTCTTTGTTGTAATTTGATGGTTTTGTGACTCGTCTTTTCCCAATTTGTTCATGCAAACAGGTCCGAGTTTCTGGCTTTGGGGGTTGGTTCCTTCTTAGACTATCACTTCATGATCCTGTGCTTCCCCTTAACATTGAGGTAGACGAGTCTTCATGAGTAAGCTGTTATGGTCATTGTGAAACTTACGTTAACTAATTCAAATTAAACACACTGCAGGCACCAAGCAATGAAGATGCTGTCAAACTTGGGCTTGCTGTGCTTGCTGCTGTTAACGACTTCTCAGCTCTAGATAAATCCGCCCTGGACAAATTTATCCAGGTATCATAGACGAGCTATCCAAGCAGCGAACTCTGAGACTTTCATGTCCACCTTTGTCTTGAAATGGTTTTACCCCTCAGTAAGGCTGATCTGCAACTTTGATGCTGGCTAATTAGACGCTATGAAGTTCAAGGGTCTTGGAGACAATTGCCTCAAGATGCCACTAGAATATTGCGATATAATTGTTGAGTTTTCCTGGCATAGAAGTACAGATATGAATAATAAAAAAATTCTGAATGACATGACTTCTTGCGAGATTTATATCATCATTGTCATTGTAATACATTGCAGTTTTGGATTGCTATGTAGTACGTACTCCTACTTTCTTAACCATCCAGATTTATGATGGGCACCACCAGCCTCCTTTATTGTATGATGTCTGCAGTTAATTTTGTGTTGGAAGGTTTTAAACCTTGTATCCTGTTGAGTAGATTCCAAATGTTTGTGCGGCAAGGAAAGAAACATACAAACGGTGCATGGTTCCATCTTTCAGTTCTTTTCCAATGAGAAAACTTCATCATAGAATGACTTGGTAGATTCTACAAGACTACAGCTTCTTGCTGGGCGGTATGTTCAATAGCATCTCTCTCATGAGGGAACTACGCCAATAAAGATGTGATTTTAGACATGGCAATTGCTTCTGAGATTTGAGATTCTATTACAGCGTAGGGGGCTGATGTAAACTCATTATTGTAGCCAGCAACGCCTTGGATTCTCTATAATTCAGTTATCTAGCTAAACCCACTGCTGGTAATAGTTTGCTATTTGGATTAGATCTCAGGAACGTATGGCAAAACATACTGCAAAGTAGTGTCTGGATGAGAACTGTTCGTAGTACCTGATCAATGGCTCCTGTAGTCAATGCAAAGCTTCATGTGTTATGGACTCTCAAGTTAAGCATTTCTAAGAACTAGTAACTACTCGGCACTTGATCAAGGTGACCATAGGCTTTATCTTCAAAGAAACTTTTTTCTTTAGTACAAGGGGAAGGTTAAGCCCAGTTAAAAGGAAACAAATTGAGCCTAACTATAATGTTTCTAAGGCTCTAATTAGCTAACCAATCTGCACAACAATTTCCTTCAACCTTGGGAGTTTTTAATTTAACACTCCCAATTCCCAATCCCTTCTTATAGATCACTTGTGACTTTGTTCTCTAATCACCAAATGTGATTTATTTTTATTTTTTTAGGGGGAAAAAAAATCAAACAATGGAGTGAGTGATTTCTAAATCCTACTACTCTTGCACCCTTATTAAGTTGAATGGACACCTCACATTGAAGCAGGGACGGACCCAGGTGGGGGGCAAAGGGGGCCCGGGCCCCCCTTGGTTTTAGCTCAAGCCCTCCAGCCAGCCAGCCCAGGAGTTTTCAAAAGCCCATGAAAACCTTAAAAAAAAAAATTATATAAATCTATTTATAATAATAATAATAATATAATATATAATAATGTGGTTTATATTAGAATATTAGATTATCTATTTATATCTGATAATAGTATGAAGCAGGGACGGACCCAGGTGGGGGGCAAAGGGGGCCCGGGCCCCCCTTGGTTTTAACTCAAGCCCTCCAGCCAGCCAGCCCTGAGTTTTCAAAAGCCCATGAAAACCTTAAAAAAAAAAAATTGTATAAATCTATTTATAATAATAATAATATAATATATAATAATGTGGTTTATATTAGAATATTAGATTATCTATTTATATCTGATAATAGTAGGAGGACAAATAATTGTTTAATTGTTTGATTTGATCTAATTGCACTTAAATAGTAATTTGCACTTCATTGTTCACACTTTTTTTTAACAAAAATTATTGTATAAATCTTCAAAATTTCATACCTATTAATCAATTTTTTATCCTAAATGCTGAAACATTAGATGTAACTCCTTAGAAAAGCTCTAAAATGTAAAAAGGTAAGTTCAAACTTATTAACCTAAGTACAAATAATTTAGTACAGTGAAAAAAATGTAGGCACAAGTTTACTTAAAGTTAGTTTGTGAAATAAAGTAATTTAATTTTGGCCACAATTTGGGCCAAATTAACTAGAGTTTTTTGCATTTTGAGCCAACGTAGGCTTAACCTATTAACACAATGTAGGCATAACTAACTTGCTCCTCCTAAGAAAATTTCCTGGCTCCGCCAATGACTATATGGATGTGTGTTTGAATTTTTTTTTTTTTTTTTCGCTTATCTCCGGCCCCCCCTAGTTTGAAATCCTGCGTCCGTCCCTGCATTGAAGGAAGTATCCATTGAAAATGTATTTTAAGCATATATGCAATTATGCATCATCTTTCTCATAGCATATCATGTGTATCCACATGGTTGAACACACACTGAGAGTGAAAATACATGTATCCAATATATTAGATAATCATTGCTAAACTAAAAAGGAAAGGAGCATCCACATGTGCAGGCAAATATGCTCCTAACAAGCTTGGTTTTGACTTGTGTGTGTTTTACAAGAGCTGTATTAATCATACAAACAGCTCAATGGCACATAAAAAAATAGACATGCGTCCATGAATAATACATTGCAACAAGATTGCAGCCAATACCTTCAGTTAATCTCATTATCTATCTATACAATAAACTAATTTCAACTATCCTACTCTTTCTGCTATCAGTTGTAATGGTTATTTCTGTTTCTAACTTATCACATGCTCATGGCGAATCTCTGCTGCAGCTGACGTGTTAAGAAGCTTCATCATGAAGCTGAACCTAACATCTGGAGAGGTCTTGGGTTGGGGCCAGTTTGCTCCTTCTGGCACCTTAATTGATCTGAAACCCTGGCCTTTATACAACTTTGTAGCCCCGGGATTGTTTAAGTCACAGTGCAATGCAATGGCACGGCAGCCCCAGCTCCTGGCTTGAGCCTCAGCTTTTGCTATGAGCTTTTTAGCTATTCCTTTGCGTCGGAATCTCTCCCGAACAGCAACATTTGATATATATGCAATTCCAGTCCTATGATAAATTCATCAGTGATGCACTTGTGAGGAATAATTAATTAAATGGACCATAAAATTCAGTCTCCTCATTTTCCACTAAAATCTATAGAGACCTTATTTTTTGCTGCCCCCCTTCTCCCCACCCCCCCCCCCCCCCCCCAAAAAAAAAAAAAAAAAATCTCTCCTTCCACCGCAGCTATATGATTTCTACTTTATAATTTCTGAAGAAGAAGTATACAGTGAATAAAAAATATATTTAAAAAAAAAAAGACTTATCCTTTCCTTTTTTGAGAGGGGGGTTAGGGAACATAATTGCTAAATGGTTTTGGCATGTCTAGTGTCAAAAAGAAAGGGGAAATGGTGGGTCAAACTGGTATTAAACTCTCATAAATGATGAGATGTAAAAGAGCTAGTTTTGCAGGAGGGCCGGGAACTATAGAAGAAAGATCAGCCAAAACCAAGTCAAAATAGTGCCTTGATATCTTTACTAATTACTATATAATGCTCATTATAAAACCATAAAGATCATTTTGAGCTATCAGTAACTACAGCTCCAAATACAGAACATATAGTGATTTTCATAAATTTAGAGATGATGTGTGGCACAACTAACAGAATTAAAATCACATATTGTTTCAATTATGAAAAACATGATTGACTATGAGAGCACCAAACATAAACACATAATGGTCATATTATTTCAGTTATGAAGCACATGAATGACTATGTGAGAACTGAACATAATCACATAATGGTCATATTGTTTCAGTTATGAACCATGAACGCCAATGATCATTGTTAGAATTATAGTTAAGTGATTAAATTCACTAAAAGCCTAAGCTTTTGGGACAATCGGTAATTTGACATGATATTAGAGTAGGAGATCTTGAATTAGATCCTTGTCTTTACTCTACTTCCCATTTAAAATATTAAAAATCTCATGTGTTGGGCCCCTCACTTATCAAGGGAAAGTTTAGGCCCACATGTGAGAAGGAGTGTTAGAATCATGGTTAAGTGATTAAATTCACTATTTCCTAAAAACTTAAGCATTTGGGACAATCGGTAATTTAACAATCATATTATAAACAATGACTTTTTTATCCAGCCTAGCATTCATGGATGCCTATTTAGGTGAATCTTCATTTCACAGGATCAAAATGTTTGTTTCTTATGTGATTCAATCATCAACTATAAAATAAAAAAAAATGGTGGTTTCAAATAGTATAGACATCTGAGCTATGGTGCATCTAGAAAGTTATTCACCAGAAGAAGATAATAAAAGTTCTAATTGGTTTTCTTTTTAATGAGGCTGCACAAAGGCAACAATCAACATAGCTAAAAAGAAGGGGATGAATTCATCTGGAACTTAGTTGCACACTACTTAGATGGCTCTGCAAGGTTTTTTACTAGTCAATAAAAATTCAATAAGGCCAAGAGTATATAACAAAATCACCTTCTCTGCCGGAGTGGTCCTTTCCTCGGAAGGAAATCAGCCACAGTATCGATTGTTAAAATTCCAGCCACATACCCCCTATTGAGACTGAATTTCCCATCAAAACTACCAATTTTGAAATCTTCGGGTCCAAAAAGGAAGGTTTCATCAGCAGAACTACCAAGTACAGCAACCAAACAAGTTCTCCTGCAACCATCAGGTACAGACAATCCTGCTAGCATTGCCACCAGCCTATCAAGCCTCAGCACAAAGTCTAATGGGAAGTTGTATTCAGGGAAGAAAGAGCTGCAGTGGGTCTCAGCCACTTCCCAACAGTCCTCTAACCTGGCCTCCCTAACAACAATTCCAGGAGACACAGTGGGAAATAAATCAACCACTTGACTCGCTCGGCAAACTCCTGCACCCAGAAAACATAGTTAACCAAATAAAACCTAATGGTGCAAGTAACCCTAATTATTTAAATGAAAACTATGAGGTTAGTTTCTTTTTTCTTGTAATTCACCGACTCCAACACTCTGGTGGGTTGCCAATGAAAAAAAAGAAGGCCTCACTCATCTAAGCATAGAAACCGAACCTAAGGAGCAAGAAACAAGTAAAATTTTGCATCACATTGATTGATGAGGGTTATTTACACCTGAAATTTTAAGACTACATTAAGCTATATATAAAATTTACATGATGCACAGTGCCTATTTTAGAAGAATAGATACTAAATATGGAAAATGGGAAGAAGTGCAATGCTGCCATCAAAATTGATTCACATTGCTGTGTCACTGGAACAGCAATTGTAACTTTGACCAGATTTCAAGATCTGGTTTTCCTGCCTGCTAGTAGCCTAGTACAATTCTTAGCAATGGTAGCCATAATTTATCTAAGATAAATTGCCCAACAACAAGCTTTGCTTGACTTAATTTTTGCTCCTTCCTTATCCTGATAGTTAAAAGGGAAAAAAAAAGATATCAAAGTCTCAAAGACGAGTTTCATCTTTCTTGTTTACTTTAAGTTCTCAACACCAAGGTAAGCTGATTGTTGCGCCACTTCTTATAAATTGATAATTCAGTGTTGCCTATAAATGTGACAAAAGAACAAAATTGGTGATTCTTCTTTAAAATTTGGAAGCCAAAAAAGTCCAAGCTAAAAAGTTAAACCCACAAAATATTAAATACCCAATAGTGCCGGTGATGTTTCAGATCCAACAGCTATGTAATCTCAAAGAAAGATATAAACTTTTTACATATGCACACACATGTAGATTGAGAAAATATATGTAAAAATTAATAAGGAAAGTCACTAACTTTTTTACATGTACACAGATATAAATAGAGAAATATATATGTAAAATTAGTAAAGGAAAATTGGGGTACCAGATTTGGAGGGACAAAAGGGAGAGAATTCATGAGAGGAGCGATGATGATGAGCCCTTGGAGTGGAAAAGAAAGATGGGTTTTGTTTTTGTGGCTTCTTCTTAAAAGTAAGACAAGACGAGGTGGTTCTAGATGAGTTTACAAAGGTTGAGGTTGGGGACACTGAGACTCCAAGTGGTATGCTCCGCATTTCTTGGAGGATTTCTTAAACTCTGTCCTGTCCCTCTCTTTCTTAAGCTAAGCAAAAGCTAAACAATCGGAGATTCTGTTTGGTTTTTGCTCCAATGACCCATAAGTTGCTACGTATAACTGACTTACCTACCACACGTGTGTTTTTGCTGAACTACAAAATTGACGGATTGAGACGCACGTGTAAGTTAGAAATTCAGGTGGTGAGAGTGAGACTTGTCTATGTTTTTAGTTTTACGGAGAGAATCACGGCACTACTAGCGCAAATATTACTACTATTTTTATTTTTTATGAACAAATATAATTGGGTATTTGAGGTTGAGCAAAACTACAGTAAGGTGTAAGAATATGTAAGAAGTTAGCCTGACTTTATTTATTTCTTTGATGGGTTTCCATTTATGCATTTCTTGAATGGAAGCAAATTGATTATCAATGTTTAAAAACCAAAGTGATAGGTTCACCGTTAGAAGCAATGCCCCCACTAACGAGAAAGTATCTCTACTGTTGGACGTATGGGACGCATGTTTCACTAATATCTGGGTCTTATAACTAGATGTATGAAATGCATAAAAGATTTTTCATTTACTAACCCAGTTTTCAATATTGAATACAAATTATTTATCTCACTTTTGTGTACTATTTCATACTTTATCACCTATAGTTTATCATATATTCTTTCTACTTTCTTTATAAAATAATCAAAGTTTAAAATAGAGGGAAAAAAATTAGACATATGACATATCACAATTGATAGAGCATAAAGTGAAACATACAAAATATGATGGGAAATTTGTATTTGCTATGATTGATCGACTCTCGTGTGGCACTAGGCATAGGCAATATGAACACTATCTGTCATGCAAGAATATATCACCTAAGCAACCCCAAACACATTAGTTCAACCAAATTGATAAAAAAAATGTTTATTACAATTAGATTAATCTCAATCATAGTTTTTCTGGTTGTTATGATTAATAAGAATTGGAAAATTTTAAAGTTATTACAAATTTTACTACAAAAATCCAACCAATTGGTGTGACAATAAATGTGTTAATCCAACTGTTACTAATTGTAGTTGTTGTAGCATCACTCTAAAGAATTATACCAAGTATAACTTCTTCTTTTTTGAGGTACTTACCAAGTATAACTTAAGCATAATTATATGTTAATCCAGCTATAAAAGGTTTGAACCAAGGTCTAATATAGTATTTAGAAATAAAAAATACATTATATTTGTGTGAATCTTTATATTTGAAAAACATTGACAGACAAAAGTCTGTTTATGAATAATTTTTTCTTTTAAGTATTTTATCTTATTTGTTTCTATACAGCTTTTTAAATCCTTAAATTTTTTAAAAATAATTATGGTTTGACCAATTTTCAATAAATAAACAATTAATATTTTTTTTTCCAAACGCACTTTATTAGACTGGTTCACCGTTCACCAATTCAATTAATGGAAAAAACCCATCCAATCCAAACCAATGCTAAAACTGTTTAAACATATTAAACTATGAATCAAACCGAAAATGTGACCACTTCATGGTTCATTTCAATCCAATAGTTTTTAAATTATTGTTTAATTATAATATTGTTTAATAGAATAAATGTCAATCAATTTGCCAAATTCCAATGCGTTTTGAGCGTTTACTTGACAAGATCGTATGTTCGTCAAAGAAACACACTTTTATATGGTTATTTATTTATTTATTTTTTTTATAACATTTTGTAGCCATATAATCTTTAATTTGACAAACAAACACAAAATTTTGAGTGTCTTGCCATATGCAGGATCTTCAATTTTTTTTTTTAAATATTTTTTTATGGGAATATTTTATAGTACCCCCGAGTTTTTGGGGTATATTATTCACTCTGATCATAATATCATATACATGTATTTTAAGTATATTAATCTCTACTATTCCTTCATGAATATAAATAAAAGGGTAAGATTAAAACACTTCAAATAAAAAGATTCTCACTAAAACCCACCATAGCCTAGAGGTACCATAGAAGAACCAAGCCTAACAAGAGAGAGAGAGAGAGAGAGAGAGAGAGGGTTCACAATTGAAAACCATTAATCAACCATAGGAAAATTTGACATTACAAAGAAAAACTCACATTAACCTCTTCTATCTATTTATAAATTATCTAAAAAAACGGAATGATCTCTTTTCCCACCTCTTTTTGCCCTATGAATGTTAATGTGACAGTTTTTATTCAGATCAAGTGTAAATGTATAGGGCAGCGTTATTTTTGCACTCAATTTTGTATTCTTTCCCACCACCATTAACATAATGGTATGGAAGAATGCAAACATGGCTTGGGAATATCATTTCCCAAAAGGACAATATCTAGTCCAACTGAACCTGAAGATGGAATTTCAGATCCTTAGAAATCAACAGGAAGACTAGTTAGAAATGCTAAGGTGTGGGGAGACGTGGACTTGCCAAACAGGGAACACCAAGAAGGAAGCTTTTCAAGAACCATTTCAGTTTTTGGTGTTAACCTGTTCCAATCGGTTCTCAGCTTCAGAAGGGGTCGCTGTTCCCCTCTGTGCCCATCCACCTTGTGAGCCGATTGCGTAAATTCTGACTTCCAGATAAGAGTTAGATTAAATATTGTAGGTGAATGCTTCCCACCCGAAAATTGAATAATGTGCCATCCATCTACACTGCTCTTGATACCAGATTGAACTAACTCCTCTGAATTATCTGCATTCAAGACTGTATATTGAGAGAGATAAAATAATGTTGGGTAAGTTAGCACTTAGCAGTCATATGGGGCACCGCACCACAGACAACAACATTTAGCACACAACTTTCATCTTAAAATGTTCTCCATATTTTGCACGGAGGCATCTGTACTGGCTATACCCGGTCACGGTGTAGCTCAAAACAAACCGATGATCACATAAAGTGTTTTATGTGTCAATTTTACATGCTATCCTAGAAAACTTGCAAAAAAGTTGACCCTCATTGCATGGGACAACCTGCTCAACACCAGAAATGACGAGATACATTTATAAAAAAAAAAAAAAAAATGAAAAAACATATGAATAACTCCAAGTGCTGTACTTTTTGGTATTTCAATTAAATTCAATCACGTGGCTGCATATACCAATGTGGCACATAGTTGAATTTAATTGTTCTCGGAAAAGATAATACATTTTCTACTGCATTGGTTAATGCAGCAAAATAGTTGAATTTAAGTGGAGAACTTAAATTACAGCACCTGAAAAGTTGTACCTAAGTTTTGCCCCAAAAATAAAAAGACATGATACATTATCAAATCTTGTGTTAAACAAGTGGGTTGGACTTTAAAAATACATCTACTACATAAGTTTAAATTATTTTAAATGCTGACCATTTCTGCCCTAGGGCAACCAACTTTGGGCATGCCCCATACCATGGCATCTGTTTATGGAGCACCAGTCTCCATGTAGCATAACCCCACTGACAACAGAATTCATTATCTACTAGATGTTCTGAAAAAATGAATGTTTGCAGAATAACAATGCCTCTCTCAAAACAAACAGCATGAATGAATGGAAAAATGAAGTCAATAGGAATAAAGAATGTGCGTTGATTAAAGTTCATTGTACCTTCAAACCTGAAATCTTCTATTTCCTCAGTATTGACTGCAAGAACCCAACGAATCGAACCTTTAGTATCAACTGAAACTCTTGTTATTCTTGCTTTCTTCTTAACATCCCTAAAGACATGAAGCAGGGGAATATCTGATTCGCTCCACCCATCTTCAGTGTCATCATAGGTCCAACAACCATATTTGACTGAAAAAGCAACAAAATCAACTACTTTATCTCTACCACAATTCAAACCTTCTTTAATCTGTTCAACCTCCTTGTTCAACTTTCCAGGAGTTATAGAAAACAAAGATACATATGAGCTAATGTCTCGTTTTCCCTCAAATATTCCAGTTGTATCTACAACATGCACAACCTGAAAAACAAAAAAAAATTAAAATCTCCACATATGCAAGGAAAAAAAAGGGTACTGGCATTGAGAAATTAGACAACAAGCAATGGTTGGTCAGTAGTTGCAATAGTTGCAAGCCATTATATTTCATGCCTATAAATTGAAAAGCTTCGACAAAGCCATATTCCCTCAATTATGCTCCTCAACTGTTGTAACAGAAATATGCTACTCCGTGTTTGCATGTGTATATAAGCATTGGGAATGATGCAGAGTCAGTACAGTATTATGTGAACAATGCAAATAACAACTACTACTTTCAAAGCAAACAACATAAGTGGCAAAGAGAAACAAAAAGAGGGGCGACTGGAAACTAACGTTTACAGCTCTGGCAGTGTCTTCAGTAAATGGTGGAACAATACCCAAGAATACTGCAGTGAATGAGAGGCCAAACAGTAAGCAAGTTGCAAGGACAATTGATCTTTTTGCACCTAGTCATCAATACATGTAAAAAGAATTAGAATTAGTAATACCAAGCAATACACAACCTCATAAATGTAGATGCAACACCTTAATATTTAAGGGGAAATATGCCAACTTAGGAGAAAAAAGAAAACAGTTAAGTGTAAAAATAAGTGAGTTTGATTCTTTCAAACAAAAAAAAAAGGTGGACACATATGGCAACATACTACTCAGCTCAAAGAAGCTTTAAATCCTCATCACTTGGGATCTGTAACTTTTGGCATAGAGTGCAGATGCTATTTCTATCCAAGGTAATTTTTAAACCAAAGTGAGATGAGATGTGATGCCCGGCATTTTCTGAACCAAGGTGACATCTGAAGCCCATAACCATTTCTGTTTCCAAATTATCTAAGCAAATGCATTTATGCAAAGTGCATTCAAATCACTGCATGACTAGTTAATTTGCTAGCACTGATGATAGCAACACCCACACAAACAGATATGTCAACATCACGTGCAACAAAGGAAAAAGATTCAATAAACCAATACCTGAAAGATGGACATACGAAAGAAGATACACCAAAGTCAGGCATATGACAGCAGCAATAAAGGCAGCAATTATTACATTCCCCAACCACTCAGGTGTGCTACCAGGATTCCTGCATTAAAATACAACGCAGGCTAAGCAGTCACTTCCTAAATGTCTAGCAAATGAAGAATATTCAAATTGCGAAGCAGAAACATGCATGGATCAATATGAGAACATGGGTATCAAATAGCTGAATGTACCAGCTTGCCAGAAAGAATTGCTCACATGGACAATACTAGGCTAGGGTGTTATGATTGATACTGTTTAATAGTAAGGCCCATCAATGATCATTGTGTTGAATATGGCAGCTTACCGTGCTTAACAAACAATGAGAACATGGAAGAAGAAGCAAGAATTTCAACTCAAAGGCATAAGACGTTTAAGAGTTGTATCATGTTTGTAGATTTACAAGAGTGCCATAAGCTATACCTATCAAATCGAACCATAGTCCCAATTACTGTGCCAGCCAACTGAATAAAAATGCCAGCAGAAATTAAAATTGGTACAGCTAGGCCCATCAGCAATGTTGCAAGTTTGAGTGGCTTTGGTAAACGGGCTGGACTTAGAGTTGCCTCAAGCAAGCCATCTAAATAGTCAAGCATAACAATTCAGTTAGAAGCAAAAACTACCAACAAAATGGGTCCCACTTGTCATCAATAAGCGTCATGTAATACATGCATTCCATAGATCAAACAAGGGCCAGTTAAAATGGTTATATAAGTAAACTTACACGCAAATGTTGGTGGAACCAGCCAAACAAGAGCCAAATAAGACGACCCAATTTTATAATAGTTTCCCATTACAAGAAGAATGAGCCACTGAACAGATCCAGCTTTATAAATCCATCTTTCAGACTCTAACTTGATCAAGTCAGCTTGAATTGCAGGTGACAGTAGCTTTCTCTTGGAGTATACAGTGGACAAATAAGTTTGAAGAAAAAGATAACCCAAGTGTTGACCAGTCAATGCGCCAAGAAGAGCAGGTGCAGCAAATAACCCAACTACCAACCATGGGTTTGCGACATAGGGCAGTGGTGACGAAGATACTAAGGGTAGAATAAATGCAATGAGTACAGAAAAACCTAATGCCAATATCCACATAAGGATAACGCTCAAACATGACAGGGCCAATGAAACTGTGGCAGGATAACCACCCATAAGCAATGATGTAATCCAAATGAGAAGTGATTGTATTATTACTGAATTGTAAAGCATATTTGCGAAATTTTGGCGGAATACAACCATATATGTCCCCTGAGATTGCAACAAGTGTTAGAATCACCACATTATAAACTTCAAAAAAGAAGGATAATGAAGGAAGAAATAGAGTGCTAAGCCAATAACAGTGATAAAAGTCTGCAGTTATAGGTACCAAAATGTCAAAAAATATGGCAGCATTCTGGCCTTTATTTTCCTCTTGTTCCATTGCATTGCCTTTGGGAAGATGAGGGGATGCAGCAGAGTGAATCAGAAAAGAAAGCATATTTTCTCCAAGATGTTGAAGAGACCCTGGTTTCAGAAGCTCTAATTTGTCATTCTGCATGAGGTTAAAAATTCAAATAGTAATCAGTAAATTCAACATGAAAATCCTAGGAAATATTGTGTAAGTTCTGTTTCTTCAATCCCCCTTTTTTTCTAGGGAAATATTCAGAATCAAAATGTTGTAGAAAATTATATAGCTTCCAAGCTTCAAATGCCCTTTGAAATTTTAACTAGTTAACCGCGTCTTGGCACATTAAAACTAGCCCAAATTTCAAATGCAAATAAAGTTAATATGATATGTGTCAAGTTGGTGGTAAGGACATTTTTTCACAAGGTTAACATCGCTGATTCAAATGCTTAGTTTTCTCCTTCTCCCCCCCCCCCCCCTTTTCTCACCAAGAGTTAGTTGATATCAGATGCTGTCTATACAACTGTTAGATGACAGGTATGTTTGTCTCAACCCTTCCTTGTTGTTTTCTCTCTGGCGATTGGTTTATGTATGTCAAAATACAGGCAGGAACATTAACACGTGAGCATCTGCCTAACTCAAAGCTGCTCTCCTACACATCCCCTCATTGGATCAATTAAAAAGATGCTTCCTCAGGCTTCAGCCCATTACAGCACAGAATAACACCCATTATGCAGCAAAGGGTGTGTGTGCGTGCCACAGTGCACCCAACCAATGCCATCCACCTAGTTAGGCAAGTATTTCTGAAGATTGGGTTGTGAAAGTTAGGCCATTTATGACAATGGCATCACTTCAGATCAAGTTAGCTAATGGTTGCACAATGTGCTTCGTCATACAGAATCACCTTAAGTAGTTGCGGTCTTAATTCTACTGTTTGACCAAAATAAGAGGGGGGGAGGGGGGGAATCTATGTACAGTAGTGAAAAGCAGAAGAAACTGTTTCAGATGAATTGAAGGGGGTAAAAAAGACAAAGTGGAAAACCTTGGTGTGGTATACTGCACTGTTATCTGTGTATGCAAAGTCAAGCCCTGAAAGGCCAGCAACCTCTTTGTATACTTGGAAATCTGTTGCAGATTTTATGGCTCCAGAAGAAAAAAAATCCTGCAGCATTAAGTTACTCAGCTTAAGTAATCTTCCTGAATAAATTCACATCAACTATCAAAAATGATACAGGAGAGAAGAAAAAAACGCATCAAGAAGAAGAATTACAAACCTGTGCTATGATTTGGCCAGATGGGTATTTAGCTACCGACGCAAAGTTTTCAATAGCCCAAGGATGAGGACCAGCCTATGAGATGAGTAAATATAGATAAGATGGGAAAACCATTATTCAAAGCAGATCATGGGGATCGATGGACAACCTTTGAAAAATATAAAGAAAAATAGATAACTATCTGATACACAACAGATATTTTACCAACAATATCAACTTAAAAGGAAATACACAGTGGACTGCCATAACAATTGGACCATTTGCCCAATTCAAGAAGGTCAATGGACCATCCTTATCTATGATAAATGGAAATTTGGGGGTCTGCACTGTGAGACATTGGCACCCACGTAAGATGCAACATAACATGGGTATGGGTGGACGTGTGCCCAACTTGCCCATATCAGGCACTTGTCCAGGATGGGATAGAGAAACACCTTTTTTTCTTTTTACAAGTTTTAGCCCCAGTGGGGGGAAGAATGGGGAGATTTGAACTAGTGTCATCCACTCCATTAGATGTTATTCCCAGAGAAACGAATTCTTAAGTGCTAATAGATCCCAAAGATGCTTTTTAAAAAACATTTTGTTTCTCTGATGATTGTCTCAAATTGATTTTGTTTATTGATGATCGTCTCTAATTGATTGGAGAGACCAATTTTTTTTTGATAAGTAAGAAAGTAATATTATTACTAGAAGAGAAAAAAAGATACAAAGAGTTCACGGCAGTGAACAAAAACCACAATGACAAAAAGAAATAAAGGAATCAACATCCTATTCTAAGAGACAAAAGAAAATCAGTAATAGTAGAACAATCCGAAAGACCCCAACACCGAGACCAATCGAAGAGAGTCCACTGGCACAAATCTAACAATTGAGCCATTGATTTCTCAATATCCTCAAAAGAACGCCGGTTACGTTCAAAGAGAGACCAATTCGAATAGGGTAATATACCATGCGAATTCAGCAGTATCATCTTGTCTCAATACTGTGATTAGACATCAGACATATAGTCATATACAGCTGCATCTTACACAGCTTACACGGTACATGTAAAACATATTTAGACAATCACCATCTATGTGGAGTCCAGCTAACCAGAAAGTTATGTTAACCACATGGAGCTATAAAAGAATCCAACACTAGGGAGATTATGATCCATAAACTAGACCTGAAATATGCCAGACTTCCCTCCAATACCCATGGCCTCCAAATCAATAGCCATACGGACAGTTTCATTCCAGGGGTGCTGCATCAATAAATTCAACATTAATACTTCTATTGGAAAGACTATGGTTTAGGTACTTACAACAAGGTGGAGCAATGCAGAAGAGTAATTACATCCACACAGTTAAGAAACAATTCATGAAATAGATTTTTCAAAAACAATCACTCAATTGTAAAGATGGTTATGTAATAACATGAGTGTAAAATTCTTGTAAGTCCATTCAACACATAATGAATCATCTCCATAAACATTTAGGTTTTTAGTTGTTCAATCTAAAACATTGAACGAAATTCTCCCTCAAATTCTATTCACAAACCACATCTAATTCCATCAAACGCAAGTTTATGACTAAAATCAGACCCTGATGGGAAAGATTTTTAAGTAGTTTTCTTCATTGATTGATATTTTTTATTTATAATTTTTGTTTTTTACCCATATATTTAACCCATGAATGAAAAAAATAAACCTATATAGAAATTAAATTGTGCAACCATGGGTAAACAACTTCCCTACGTGTTTGCATTTATCTTAAGAACTAGCTACAGAATCAATTCTTGTCATTCATTATACTAGAAGATAACATAAGAGCACATTATCTCAAAATGAACTAAGGCATGCAATAAACAACTTCAAGCAGCTTCATGTAAACCATACATTATGGGAGTACACTACAACCTTATCATATGGTCTATTATACTACTGACTCTATATCAGAAAAGATTAGTAAAAAGAAATCCAGAATTAGAGGATGCACTAAAAATGCTACCAACCTGAGTTATAAAGCTATGAGCACCATTTAGACCCTCCTCCTCCCCAGTATTAAATAGAAATATAACAGCATGCTTAAATCCAGCCCACTGAGAAATCCCTCGAGCAAGTTCCAACATAACAGCTATACATGAACTGCAATCTCCGGCTCCTCCCCTGCAACATGCATTGCATTTCTTTTTAAGTAAAAAGTAGATTTTATGATTCATAAGGAAATATTTGCAAGAATAAGCTTAAAAAAGCGTCACGTGAGAGAAGAAAGTAGAGAATATGCTAAAATATCTTGCAACTGCCCATGCTAATCACTGAATGAGAAGAGGGAGAAATAAAAAATAAAAAATAAAAATAAATTCTCCTTGAAGAGGGGTTAAATGGCTGACAGCCACAACTACTTGAAACTTGTTGAGGATGAGATTAAGGTATCAAAATCTCAATTTTAGTTTGAAGCAGGACAATAAGGGGGGGAACTTGTGTTTTGGTGGTTTTCAAGCTTGTGGGTGGCTTTTGACTTTCGGTTGTCTCTGATACCAAAATTTGACATAGGACAAATTCACAACTAATGCAACACTAAAGTTGAAGAACAAAAAAACAAAAAAAATGTAGGAATTAGTACCTAGGATTGCTTGAAATCAACACCAAGCAAGAGAAAACAAACCTAGGAATCAATACCAAACCATTGGGAAAAATTTTAATCAAGCAAAGTCTAAAAAACTTTAATAAAATTCCAAACCGATTATCCTAGTAGGAATAGAGAATAACTATACTAACCTAGTAAAGCATCCCCAGTGTTGCATTAGTTGTGAATTTGTCCTATGTCAAATTTTGGTATCAATACCAAACCATTGGGAAAATTTTAAATCAAGCAAAGTCTAAAAAACTTTAATAAAATTCCAAACCGATTATCCTAGTAGGAATAATGAATAACTATACTAACCTAGTAAAGTCCATTTAGCAACCAATTCTCCAAAATTGTGGCTTCAGCAAAGCAGCTAAACTTTAAAAAATTTAACTTTGAGCTACAGTGGGCTGATATCTATAGCAGCCCACTGTAGCTCAAAACTCAAAACAAAAAATAATATTTTAATTTAGAGTGTTAAGAAAAAAAGTATTTTAATGTATTGATGGTTGTTTTTTTTTTTTTTTTTTGAGAAACATGTATTGATGGTTGTGGTTGTTAGTTATTGTGTTAGATATATTATTTTATTGTATTGTTTATATTATTTTAATGTGTTGAATGTTAATATAAAACCTTTGTTGTAGTGTGTATTATAAAGTAATTTGTTAAAATAAATAAAGTAGTGTTTTAAGTTTTAAGTTGCTATCAGCTAAATTTTTTAGATGCTTTATTGTAAATGCTCTAAGAAAAAAAAATCTAGATCAAGTAGGGAACGAAAAGCTTTAACTAATTACATAAAGTACATAAAATAAACACAGACCCTATACATTAATTGATTAGGCCTAAGGCCTATCTAATAGCAGGCCCCATCCATATTGCTACAGGTTTGGCTCCCTTCTTTTTGTGTCTACCCCATAAGCCTATGTAATTGCAAGCCTATATATCTCGTGTCCGCACCATAGTTTTGCACGGACAAATATCCATTACAAGATCTTCTTCTTTTTTGGTTTTTTTTTTGCCGACACAGATAAATTCTTTTCTTGATTTCTCCCAATGTAGTAATGCACATAACAACTTGAAATCCAAAAAAAAAAAAAAAAACTAGTTCTTAGAGTTTGTGTAATGATACAGGAACTTTGTGGCCGATACTGAAACTTTTAACCATGAAAAAAACAACATAATCATCACTTTCACCAGCTACCATATAAAAATTGCTTTCTCTACTGAGCTTGCACTATACAAATTTGACAGAAGGTCAATCAAATAATTTGCAACAAAATGAAAAAACAGAGATTGAACGTACGTGGAGAACACGGTATCAATATGAGAAGAGACCAGAATAGCATTTTGTGCTGCTTCGGATTCAAATTTTGGCAAAATTCTCAAAACGACGTGGTTTAGATCCGAATACAGTAGCGTTTTCCCCATAAACAAGCCACCGGCCATCTGGTTCGCGCCAGATCGTACATGAAAAGCCTCCACATCAACATCGACCTCCCAGTGCGCCTTTGCCTTGATATTCTTAGCCGCTTCCAAAACATACTGCGCGTCACGGAAAAAAAAGCATTCACACCGGAATTTCATCAAACACCTGGTGTGCAATACAACATGTGTATAGAATTATGTACCTCTAAAGCGAGGTCGAGAGCATCGGAACCGACGGGATGAGGACCTAAATCGGTCAAGGCTTGGACGTGCTTCAATGCTTCGATTTCGGAAAAGCCTCTCTTGCCTGCCTGATCGGCTGTGATAGGCGCCGGCAAGCTCTGGAACTGGTGCTGATACACTGACCAAGAGCTGTACACGGTCAACGCGAACAAGGTCAGAAACACGAACGGTGATCTCCGGGGGCTATTTACACGAACTTTCGCTCCCGCATCTTTCTGATCAATTTCGGATTCCGAAGTCGGTTCTTGACTCGCTGAACTCGGTTTTTCCGACGAGATTTCCGGTCTCCGTCGCATTTTCTCTCAAAGAAATGGATAAGGAAATTTGAAAAAGAACAGTAATATTGTGGAATTAAGCGCACCGTTTTCAAGAGAAGAAAAAGTAGTGAAGTATTATTACTGTGTGATTGTTAGTTGGGGTTTGGGGTCCTAGACTTTGGGGGTTTGATGAAGGTCGATCAATTCCAGGCCGTTGAGATTTCAGTTATGGCAAAGAGTTAATAGAAACAGAAACATTTAAGTGATGACAGACTGTCAAATCAGTGCCTACGTGGATCGCTCTTCTAGTAAACGACGTCGTTTCGCGGACAAAACGGGTAGTACCGAAATGAAATGAATGAATCTCTTTCTTCATATAATGGTTTCAGAGTCAGTGGTCCCCACACTACGCCACTTTTGTTTTCTCTACCATGAGTTTGGATAGCACTCATATATTCTCTCCTAGAAGAGAATCTCTCAGAAAGAGTGATTGATACTTGATAGAGTGACTGGTGATTGTCTGGTTAAAATAGTAAGAGCAATGAATGTGATCCACCCGACGGTGCACCCAATAGAGGCGCCACCGGTGACCGACGCGGCCAATAATGCGATACCCAGAGGGAGGATGAAGGATATGCAGGGAACTCCCGGTACTCCCGGTGGCCTTGCTCTCCGCTTCTTTCAGTTCGCTTTCGCACTCCTCTCACTATGCGTCATGGCCACCACTATTGACTTCCCTTCCGTCACCGCCTTCCGGTAACACTAAATCATTTCTTCTTTTTTTTTGCTTTTGGTTAGAGAATTGGGCACTGGGTCTTCTTAGGAATTTTTGGGGTTAATTTCTCTTATTTATATAATAATAACATCGTATTCCATTTCTTTGGGATAAATAAAACAATTGCTTATTGTTAGTTATTATTACAAATTTTTTTTTTTTTTATATACTATATAGTAATTTGGAGATTAGGTATATCAGATGGGGCAGTTAATTGCATTATAGGACAGAGCTACTGGCGCTAAATTTAGTCAAAGGCCCCTGATGAAGAAATATTGCAGCTAACATCATAGTTTTTATTTTATTTATTTTTAGACACGCACCCAATGGATCTTGAACCCGACCTCACCCTTCACCTAGAACTTATAACACGAGGAGGTGTCAGTTGAGGTAGAGCTCAATTGGCCTTTCTTGCAAGGTTTTTTATTGTCTGAACTCTGAGAGAATCTGAAGGAGTTTCAGTTGAACCTCCTTCCAAGCTAGTTGAATTTTTTAGAGTGAGTATGACACCTTGAATATTATATGGTTTAAGTATGCTCTTATAAAAAGATAAGTGGATTCATATTATTTCTGTGCAAGGTAATCATGTCATATGTGGTTTTAGATTTTGAGTATAGGTGGTTTTTGCTGTGGCAGATATCTTGTTGCCGCTGTCAGCTTGCAAAGCTTATGGAGCCTCACTCTTGCCATACTTGATGCATATGCAATTCTAGTGAGGCGCCGTTTCCGACATCCCAGGGTTGTCAGCTTGTTTGCCATCGGTGATTGGGTAAGAAATTTTTTTGCTGGGGATTTAATAAATTTGAGCTGTTATTGCGCTAAGTAAAACATGCCACGGTTGAGTAGCTTGTCAAATTTTGTAAAATTTCGGATAGCGGCTATTGTAAATGTTTTATTTTTACTGTTGCCAGCCTGTGTTACCCAAATTCTTCACTGCACCATACTTGTGTTGAACAACATGAAGTGGAGTGATTTGTATGCTGATTAATTGATTCTTTACCTAGTTTATGATTTAATGGAAAAGCACGGAGTTAAAGCTATGGTTCTGTCATTTGTGTCTGTATGGGTTTCCATATCCAACACCTACCCTTGGAGATTTAAAGGTTTTCTATTCAATTCATTGTTTAAACCTATGCTAGCCTTTTCTAAGTGTTAGAATAATGTGGTTGAATGATTAAATTTACTATTTCCTAACAACTTAAGCTTTTAAGACAAGTGGTAAATTATCAATAGGTAAACTTGGCATCAGCTGGATTTTGATCAACCAAAAAGATCATGTCATCCTTACCTTCTTTCTTTTCTTTTTTGATAAGTATACTATCCTTGCGTTCTCCAGATCTTTTGGTTAATATGGCACTAATTAGGTGGAATTGGAGCTCTCTTGATGGGCTTAGGGGAACCATCTTGTTTGGCAATGATTTTTGATATTCTAGAGCATTCTTTTTCCTTTCAATATTATTTGTGAAAATAAAAAATAATGTTTTAGTGTTCTAAATATCATTGTCAGATGAGATAGTTCCAATCTATATAAATGGATTAAAGTTTGAAGAGCCATTAATGATTATCCAATCTTTCAATGAAGCTGTTGACATTGCTAGAACTGCAGAACCTGCTTCTTCTTGGTCCCCTAGAAAGTTAGACAAATATAGTGTTTCTGTTGGTTTATGAATTTGGAGGAGAATAGTGAGGATAGTGTGACTCAGTGGTGGTATGTTGGGCTAGTCTTCACCTTTTGTGATACCTTTAGCTTTATTCCTTTGTCTTGCTTTGCTTGGAGAAAATCTATCCTCATCTATTTCTTCTCCTCTTTTAATAATTATGTTTTCTGGTTAATAAAAAACTGTTTGTGACATGAAATATTTTTATCAGGCAGACCCTTAACATTTTTGATTCAGAGGTTCTGCCTAACCTCTTCTTATGTAATGGAAGCAAGATTGGCAAAGGATCATTTCCTCCAATGTGAGAATTGAGAAGTAGGAAAGTAGTTTTGATTATTATGATCCTAACACTATGCCAGACTTTTTTTTTTCCAGTCTTTCTCCTAAAAATTGCTTTAACTGTCCAACTTGTCAAGGAAACTAGACACAGTGATAATTAGATGTAAAATTGATTTGCTTGATTGATAATCTAATCCATACTTAAGTTTCTTATGTTACTAAGTGATGTTCTTTGGCCCTATTCAAATAAAACTGTATTATTTGCCAGAAAGTCATTAGCGGAACTTTTACTTGTTAGATTCATGAACCAATTGTATAATATATAGACACATGTTTTTTGGCATATAATAATCTGTTTTATTTATTTTCCAATCTGAAATATCATTTTCTTTTCCTTATCCTTCCTTTTTTTAACTGCAGATCACTTCCACACTTACATTTACTGCAGCTTGTGCATCGGCTGGTATCACTGTACTTATTGGCAATGATCTGAATGATTGTGCACGAAACCATTGCACTAGATTTGAGACCGCAACGGCCATGGCATTTATGAGTTGGTTTGCTGTCTCACCATCATTTTTATTGAATTTCTGGACATTAGCATCCAAATAAAAGACATGGCATTCTGTGTTTTGCTATGATCACTGAGGGTTGGTTCGTCAAGTTCTACGGGTGATGTAATTTTTGATCCATTCCTTTTGTAAATTATGTAGCTCGGCCTAAAGCTTTATTATCTTCTTCTATTTGTATTTTTATTTTTTTCTAACTGCCTTAAGCTGTATTATCACATTAAAGATTTGGAGTAAAATATATTTGAAGGCAGAATATCAATAGGTTGAGTGTTTGAAGAGTTTATTATAATGGAATATCAGATTTGCAGGTTCTTTGAGGCTTAAGAATCTCAATTATCTCATGCATGTATAGTTTGTAGTTATATACTCGAATTGATGCAAACCAAACTGGGATTTGTTTAGTGGAGTTATGATAATTGGCATCCATAATTTGATGAATTCATCGCTTCTGTTTAATTAAGAAAATATCATCAATCTCAAGCATGTACTGAAGCCATAAAGACAATGAATGTTAAGTTGCTCATGTTTTATGAGAGAGCATATAGGTTGATCATCGTTTGCTATGCCATTATGGAAAAGTACTAGCCTACTAGGTGTCAATTTAATCATTTTTTCTAATTTCAAGGCCTCTTCAAAGTTCTCATCCAGCAGATGTGGAAAGGCTTCAAATGAATTGTAAGTTAGAATTCTACTTCTCTCTACTCATAGGCGGTTAGGCTCCCTACCCAATATAACTTCTTCTTTATTTTTATTTTTTTGGCTTTCCTACCCAATGTAACTACCCCAACGGTTCTATTGGTGGCACATTGATGGCTATGTTTTGGAACCATTTAATGAGTGACAGTGAGCTGATCTAAAGGTGATGGCAGAACATGTTGGTGACATTAATGGTGGTCCCTTAATATTGCACCTGATTAAATAATAATAAATGGTTGAAATTGAAAGTTAGAAAAGGAAACTTTCAATCTTAACCATTAAATCAAAAAATATTATTAAAAAGTTAAAAATGTAAAAAAATTTGTGAAGGAAATGAAGTAATTGCATGGTTAAATTGCATATAGCAATTGCACTGAATTTCAATCCGCAATTATACTGAGGAGTGTCAACCATTGGTCCAAGTCACCAAGAGGCACCATCAACCCTACTGTGGGTCAATCAACCTCAGTGATCACGGTGGTTGCAACTTGCAAGAGACTGGAGAGGGAAATGATATTTGTTTGCTCCAAAAAAGCAAACACCAACTTTCCTCTCTAGGCATGAGGCTCTGAGATGGGAAGTCTTTCTTGCACTACGTTTAGAAGCTCAAACCGTAACCTTTGAAGGAGATTGTAAAAACTGTTTCACAATAGTATATAATCTTGGTTCAAAAATATCATGGAGGATCAAAAAAATTATGCAAAAGCTTAGTACTATCATGGAGACCCGTTTAAATGTCGTGGCTTGCTAGGTTCCTAGGGAAGCAAATATGGCGGAGAAAATTGCTTTTTGCCCCTTTCAAAAAAAAAAATCCAGCATTTTGCCCTCTTTCTCAAACTAATTAGGGAAATGCCCATCTTTTGAAAATCGAGTTTCTGAAAATCGATTTAGGCCCTATAGCGGCGTTTTTAAGGACCCTATAGTGACGTTTTAAGGACCTATAGTGACGTTTTGTAACTCGATTTTCATAAAGCCGAGTTACATGCAATTTTTTTTCTTTTTTTTACCTATAACTCGACTTTATGAAAATCGAGTTACAAAACGTCACTATAGGTCCTTAAAACGTCACTATAAGGTCCTTAAAAACGCCGCTATAGGGCCTAAATCGATTTTCAGAAACTCGATTTTCAAAAGAGGAGCATTTCCCTAATTAATTTGAGAAATATGGCAAGATGCTGGATTTTTTTTTTGAAAGGGGCAAAAAGCAATTTTGTCCCAAATATGGCAGCTCATTCCTTAGCGAAATGGTCAATGCAAAATAAGTTTGTAGGAACTTTTGACTATTGTAATTGCCCCCCTGTTTTGGTTATATAATCAAGGATGAGGCTAATGTTCATTATTCCTCGGTTCCTCCTGTTCTGTAGTTCTCTATTTTCATTATAAAATCTTGTTGTTTATTTATAATTAAAAAAAAAATTATTAAGAACTGATTAAAATCTTCTCAGCATTATGAAGTTGTAAATAATTAAGGAGATTACCAAAATATATGTAAACAATAGAAGAGAGGGGGGGGGGGGGGTATGAATGATGCAAAGAAAGTATTTCTTCTCGAGTTCTTTGACAGTGATAGACATATAGTGGATTATAGTGCTCTATAGTTCTTTTGAGAATACTAAGTATTTTTAACACATACATGGAGAGATGAGAGAAAGTTTTAAAGAAACTGACAGTAGTATATATCCAAAATGGTCTAACTCTTGGATACACATCACAAGTTTTAAACCTTTTTAACTCACACTTATTTTCTAATGTGGGATTAACCCATTGTTTTTTCTTTTGAGAATACTAAGTATTTTTAATAGACATACACAGAGAGAGTAGAGAAAGTCTTAAAGAAACTGACAGTGTACATCTATTCAATATGAGATATTGAATTTTATTATGTTATCAATATTGAAACAAACAATAACTAGTATTATTTACAAGGGCAAAACTTAGATACAGTTCCTTAGATACAGTACCTTAGGTACCCCTTTTAAAATTCAGCCACCTGTCTTATTAAAATAACTTAGCTAACGGTGTTAACACCCTCACTTTCTCTAATTCTGTTAACTGTATCCCTTCATCATCTCACTCTCATCTCAAGCTTGAAGATCTCTCCACCACCGGATCTCCATGGCTGCTATCAAGGGTGGCCACAACTACACAGCAGGCCACCGTTGGCCACTCTCATGGTCTCTTTTGGGTTTGCTCTTCTCGCTGAAGTCTTGCCTAGGCCCCCAAGGCTAAAAGCCTGAAACCCATGAGCTCTGCAACCATTGGAAGCACACCAGTGATGCAGTGGCCGCCGATCGTCGTCCTCCTCCTCTTCTCTTTCTCTGTTTGTTCTTTAGTTTTCCTTTAATTTATCTTTTCTCCTCTCCTCGTTTGATTTTATGTGGGTTTGGGGATTGGGTTTGTTTTTGGTTGTTAGGACATGATGGTTTTGGTTGGATTCCAAACATGGTGTTTTTGGGTATGGTCATTCTTAGATCTGTGATTTTTGGGTATGGTCATTCATTGTCCGTTCAAGTTCTCTGCTTTTTTATCTCAAAAAAAGAAAAAAGAAAAAAAAAAAAAAGGTTCTCTGCTTCTCTAACTATGTCCCTAGCCGCAAACAAGAAGAACCAAACATTTATTTGACAACGCAATGTACATAATTAAGTCAGCCTTTTCGTTCTTCTAAAATCTTGATTTCTTTAAAAATTTAGAAGTCTGAGAGATTGAAAAGCTAAAGATGTTGGGTTTTCTCATGGGTTCTTTTAACATCTTGGGAAACTGAAAACAAAAGTGAAAAGAAAAAGACAGATAAACGGACTCTGTTAACACCGTTAATTGAGTTATTTAGTCAGACAGGTGGCTGAATTTTAAAAGGGGTACCTAAGATACTGTATCTAAGGAACTGTATTTAAGTTTTGCCCTATTTACAATATATTGAGATTAATGATAGACGTAACAAAATACGTTCGCATTTTGGGAGTTTGGCCCAACTAAAAAAGTTGTCCAATTTGATTAGGGAAATTAACTTCAAGAGGCATAAAACAATTTACATGTTACATAAATTTTATGCCTAAAATGCCTTTTAAATAATTTTCACAAGCATAAACCAAACATTAAAAAACAAATTGTTTTAACTAAAATAAATAAATGTTTTACCTATTTTCTCATATTAGTTTAAAAACATTACAAAAATAGTAAATGAGCTACATAATTTTATTACTACTATATTTCTCATCCATGATGTGGTGATTGAAGAGACCATCGTTATATAATTTTAGTCACATAATTTTAATGGGCAAAACTTAGGTACAGTTTCTTAGGTACAGTACCTTAGGTTCCCTACTTAAAATTTTGACATCTGTACAATTTAACAACCCAGACAAACCCCAAACAAACGGCGTTAAAACTTTTTTTTTTCCCTTCTTCCTTTTTTTTTTCCTGTACTACAACTGCAAGAGAAAATCAAACCAAAAAATGCAGAACCAAACAGGAAAGATCAAAAAATAAAAGCCAAATCTACTGGATTTCAAACCAAAAAACGGGCCCTTCTCCCTCATTTTCTTAGTAACCAAACAGGAAAGATCAAAAAATAAAAGCCAAATCTACTGGGTTTCAAACCAAAAAACGAACTCTTCTCCCTCATTTTCTCAGTAACCAAACAGGGAAGATCAAAAAATAAAAGCCAAATCTACTAGGTTTCAAACAAAAAAACGGACTTTCTCCCTCATTTTCTCAGTAACCAAACAAGAAAGATCAAAAAATAAAAGCCAGATCTACTGGGTTTCAAAACAAAAAACGGACCCTTTTCAGCTATACCCGAAACTTCCACACTCTTAACATCAACAAAGCCATCGTCACAGCCTCTTTCATTAATTTGTCCACAAAGAGAGAGAGAGATAGAAAGAAAGAATCATAGATCAGAAAAGAAGAAAGGAAACAGATACACATACACACACACCAAGAGAGAGAGAGTGAGAGAGAAAGAAAGAATCATAGATCAGAAAAGAAGAAAGAATCATAGATCAGAAAAGAAGAAAGGAAAGAGATACACATACATACACACACCGAGAGAGAGAGAGAGATATGAGATTTTTTCTTTTTTCTTTTTTTTGGGTTTTGGGTTTGGAAGAGAAGGGTCAAATATGAGATTTTTTTTTTTTTTCTTTTTTTGGGTTTTGGGTTTGGAAGAGAAGGGTCATACGTTTGGAAGAGAAAGGTTCTGGGTTTGGAAGAGAAGCGTACAGGAAAATGAAGGAAGAAGGAAAAAAAAGAAAAAGAAATTTTAGTTTTAACACCGTTTGCTTGGTTATTAAATTAGACAGATGTCAAAATTTTAAATAGGGAACCTAAGGTACTGCATTTAAGGAACTGTACCTAAGTTTTGTCTAATTTTAATAAGTCACATAACTTATTTAAATAATATACACGAATAGTATCTAATAAATCGTCACATAATGAGTTGAAAATATAACTTCAAACATGTTTAGAGCTCCAAACATTATCCTCATATAAAATTTCATAAAATTTTATGGCAAAGCCAAATTTTTTTCACGTATATATTCCTTTTGGGCAAAATTTGTTGAACAACATTTTTTAAATAGCATGCGGCTGAAAGTATTTAGTAAGTTGGACTGTTTTTGGAACTTGAGTTTGTCAAACTCAAGTTCCAAACCAAAATTGAGTTTCACAAACTTGATTTACTCTTGCATTCATGGATTAAAAAAAAAAAACATGTTGGAACTCAAGTTAACCAAACTCGAGTTCCTCTTATATTTATTTTCCTAGCTTGGAACTCGAGTCTAGAAAACTCGAGTTCCTTGCAGGTTTTTAAAATAAATATAAGAGGAACTCGAGTTTGCTACACTCGAGCTCCACGGTTTTTTTTTTTTTTTTTTTTAAGACACATCAGTTTGAATTGGAATTCGAGTTCCAAAAACAGTCTAACTAGCTAAATAAGTTCAAACACGTGCTAGTCACCAATTTTTTTTCCGAAAAATGTACTATTTACCAAATTCCTTCCTCGTTTGGAGAAGTACGTACTATGTAGTATGTAGTGTGTACTACATAGTTCATAGTTGTTCATAACTTCAGTCATACTAATTTATTATTATATTGACCGGTTGGGTATTCGCAGACACCGGGTCCCTATAAAACCCGAGTCCAAAGATCGACGAAAATTCATCAAATCTTGGGAAGCGGCGAAGGTATCCGCTACTTGCTCTGCTCTGCTAGAGGTCACGATCTCTACGGGGCTCTTTCGGTCTTAAAAAAAACCACCGCGAACTGGAAGAGCTCCTCTTCTTCCGCCGCCGAAACACAAAGAATCTATTATTATTAGGTTTTTTTTTTTTTTTGTTGTTTAATCGGTGGTAGAGTTCAAAAATCACAAAGGCAGCCCAGCCATGTCCGGCAACCACCGCTCCTCTAGTGCTGCACTGAAAAACGGCCTCCCTCCCCAGGAACTCCTCGACGATCTCTGCAGGTCCGTACCAATCTCTTCTTTCTGATTCTTTAACTTGCTGTTTGGTTACCGGGAAAATTGCAAGAAAACTCTAGAATCTTCCGTTTAATAGACTATTTTCCAAATTTTCCTCTACCTTTCTCATTTCGGTTTATTTTTATTTTTTAAAAAACATGTTGATTTGTTGAGATGAAAGTTTTAGGGCTTAGTTGATTTTTGTTACTTGATTGTGCGAAGATGAGCTATAATTTGTAGAATAAGTTTTGGAAACTGTGGATGATTAAGAGTTTTAGTTAAGCATTGGTCTAATTTTGATTGCAAAAAAAAAAAAAAACTGAGGAAATATGTAGTTATTTTGTGGTTTGGATAGTTAGAAAATCATCAACTCAACTTAGAACCCATCCTAACTAAGTGGGAAACCGTAGGTGATTAGGTTGTACAATTTAGTTAAGTAATTTTATTGGTCAATGTAGGTTTCGGTTTTAAGATTCTGCGGGGTAGTATCACGTGAACTATCATTTGTTACTGCCTAAGTGGAAAGATGAAAGGTTGAAGTCTTTTCGGTCGATATGGCAATGTTACAAGAATGGATGTTTAAGTCGGGTTAAATTGACAGGAGTGTGCTTGTTTAAATATCTATCACTTTGTAATTTGTGCTTATAGTTCTTTGGATAAATTTCTATCACTAATTATAATTTTTGCTCAAGTTCAATGTGATTATATGCTAAATTGATGATAGCAAGTTCATCATGTTGCTGCATTGATGGATTGAGAAATTTTCAGCCACCACAATTCTGAAACCCTTCTGTGAGAACTGAGAATTGAACTATCTATGATTGTTTTGACATAATTTTATGGTATATTTTTATGTAAATGTTTTTAGGAGTTTGCAGATATGTTGGGATACACAAGTATTCCTGTTATGGTTGCAGAAAAAACGGGTTTTAGTTTCATTTAGGCTTATCTTTTATAATTCCTAAATGTGAAATATATGGGATTGGGAACCATTCCCCTCCCCTCCTCATGTTTTGTTCGTAATATTTTTACGCCTGCTTTCTTCTATTTCTAAAGTCTTCTTCTACTAATTTTCTGCAGTCGGTTTGTTTTAAATGTGCCAAAAGAAGACCTCCAGTCATTTGAGAGAATTTTGTTTCTTGTGGAGTATGCACATTGGTTCTATGAAGACAATTCAGTGGAAAAAAATCCATCGCTGAAGTCATTCACTCTGAAGGAGTTCACTTCTTTATGTATCCTGTGCATCTCCCCACGAGCTCCCCCCCCCCCCCCCCCCCCCCCCCTCAAAAAAAAAAAAAAAAAAAATCATTTCCATGATATACTGTTATCTGCTAACCTACTGTTTGTTTGAATGCAACTCTATAACTTTGCATCTTCTGGTGGAATGAATTTTTACTGTACTAGAAAAGCCATATCAAGCTAAAGACAAATGCAACCTGTTTAGACTTCAAACGTATTATCTTCATGTCACTCAATTATTACTGAATGCATTATTATGGTGTTTTTGTCATTCCCTGTATCTGGATACTTTCGTGGCCCACCTTGTTAGCTGTGGAATTGCAATTCACCATCAGCACATGCAGAAAAAGGCATGCCTGTGTGTACATGCACACATGCATGGACAGACACATAAATAAGCACTCATTCACATGTGCTCAGTCTACCTTGTAATATGACACTGCCATTTGATTATGTGGCATCCACAACTTGAAGGAAGCATTCTTATTCTTAATAGTCTGATATCTTAAGCTAAGTATTACATTTCTATTATATGATCACAAAATTTCAGTGGTATTCTATTCTAAACATAAACTGGAAAAGCCCGTATCGGTTGTTCCTCCTGCTCTAAAGATCAAGAAGTTGTATGATGATTTGTGACTTATCAAAAAATTAATTCTGTGGTCTTTTGCTAATTTGAAGATAAAGAAAATAGCTAATCCTATGTGTGTGTGTATATATATATGTATGTATATATTCTCCATCTTTGTGAATGTATAATTTTCTTTCCTTAATATATTGTAGTATTCAACAGATGTGACGTCCTAAAACCTTATGTTGCCCATTTGGATGACATATTTAAGGACTTCACTTCCTACAAGGTCCGAGTTCCTGTAACTGGGGCAATCATTTTGGATGAGACCTATGAACGGGTATGTCTCTTTGGGATGAAATCTATAACTCATATTCATCTTGGGCCTTTTTTATTTAGTAAAGTTGTTATATATATGCCAAAAGCCTTGTAGCTTAGCTACCACCTCTTGGTGTATCCAACCGAGACGTCTAGGTTTCAAATCCCCCCTCCCCCATTGTAACTATCAAGTTATCAACAAAAATAGTTGCTATGTGTGTGTGTGTGTGAGTGTGTGTGTGTTTAGCTAATAATATATATTTTTAAAAATTATTCTTTATAAATTAATTTAACTTAGAGATGGCGATTATATAATGTTGGGGTGTTATGAAAATGTGTGATTATGTATTGATACATGTCTACCATCTACCTTCACTAGTTCCTGTCTCCATTGAGTTCTTCCATTGGATAATCTTATTGGAGTTATCTGGTTTAATGATTTAGTTAGAATTGTATGTAAGATTTAACTTTACTCTTGTTCATGCTATTGACAGTGTGTGCTAGTGAAGGGTTGGAAAGGGTCAAGCTGGAGTTTTCCACGAGGCAAAAAGAGCAAAGATGAGGAAGACCACGCATGTGCCATCAGAGAAGTAGGCTTCTTTCTTATGGCATATTTTGTACACCTGATGCTTTTATTTTGGTTTTTAAGTCGAGTTTAGACACTAATTTCTGCTGACTTGAATCATTTCATTGCTACCAAAGTTGTACATGTGACAGTGTTGTTGTAATGAAGTTTTAAATATTGGAGTTATCTTTGTATTTCCAGTTTCTTATTTGATGTGAGCTAGAAAATGTGCAACTTAATTAGCAAATTTGATGGATATGGATGCATGTATATATCCAATTTAGCCTTCTGCATGTAAGTAGTGTATATGTTCAGAGCTGTCTACATTTGACATGACCCTGTGTTTGTTTTTGTGGGGGGGATGGTTGGGATGATAACAACCTTCACTTTTGAGAGACATCAGACATGAAAGAAGAAAAAATATAAATATTTTCCGTTTTTTTCTTTTAAAACATACTCTGGAGGCTGGAGCATTTCCCATGTGATTCTTTAACCTACAATGTATAGTATGAAGCAAAGTTTACGAGTTCTTTATTACACTTCAGTTTTCTTAATCCTTCTATGGGATAACACAACTTTTTGCCATTAATATTTAGATTGTGACATACTTATTGTAAAGATGTGCGCTAGGGAGCTTGGTACAGTTTGGTTGGGGTTCAGGGGGTTCTTTTGGGCTGAACTGAACCTTAATGAGGTAATAATCATATCCTAGGATTCTTATTAAAAAAAATAAAATCAGATTGTAGGATCAAAAAATAAAAGCCTTTACGAACAGCCTCTATGATACATAATAAAAGGAAAAGTGTATACTTATCAAAAAAAAAAAAAGAAAAAAAGAAGGAAAAGTGAATAAAAAGAAATTTACTAGTGAAACAATGGCGAGGGCAGTGTGGGAATTTGAAAGAGAGAGGGGTTTCACATTTAAGGGTGAGTAAAACAAGTCCTTAACAAACAGCCCTTAAGACACAATAAAAGTTTATATAAAAAAGGTGAATAAAATGAAATTTAGCACTGAGGGGATGACGGGGAGAGAGAGAGAGAGAGAGAGAGAGAGAGATGTAAGAGCTAGAAAGAAATAAAATGAGGGCTGTGGGGGAAGGGGGATTTAGATTAGGATAAAAAGTTTTTATAAAATGTTGAAAGTAGTATATTATGGAAATACACCCCTCCCGGAAATTTTTTAAAATTATATAGAAGCTTTGGTTGGTTTTGGGGTGGAAATTTCCAAAATCAAGATCAAAGTAAAAACCAAAACAGAAAAAAATGAAAACCTAAAACTTAACCTAGTGAAACCAAGAAATTCGGTTTGTCAGTTCAGTACACACCATTTTTGGTTTATTGTTTTTATTTATTTATTTTTGTTTTCACAGCCCTAATGTGTGCTCACTGATGATAACCAATTTGGATTTTAAAGTGCTTTGTTTCAAATTTTTTATTTATTTATTTTTAAATGAAACAATTGATTCACTACATTTTTTGTCCTACTAGCTTAGAAAACCAGTTTCTGATTAAATTTTCTCATAGAATGCCAATTATAGTTGGTAACCTAAATCTCTCTCTCTTTTTTCTCTTCCCCAAGATGCAGGCATGCACTGCAGTCTTGCAGATATGAATGTTGACCCATTTGTTCTCTGTGTTGAATGCAGGTCCTGGAGGAAACAGGTTTTGATGTTTCTAAGTTTCTTAACAAAGATGAATACATTGAGTCGATATTTGGACAGCAGCGAGTGCGGCTCTACATAATTGCTGGTGTGAAAGATGACACTTCCTTTGCTCCACTTACCAAAAAAGAGATCAGTGTATGTGATCATCTCCATAGATGTATTTATTCTTAATTTTTTGCTTAGCAAGACTGAGAGGGGAATAACCTAAAAGTTTCTTCTGCATAGAATTACACATTTCTTATTAATATGGAAGATTATATTCATGGTTTGGCCAAACTCTCCTGTTTTCGAGGGGAGATCTTAAAAACTTCAGGTGGTGTGTGAAGGTGACCAGAACCCTTAATTCTTGCTTTGGGGAGTCATTGGGAACTTGTACTTAAATTTTTGTCTTGGCTGTTGGGGGCATTGACCTGTCTTTTGCTTTTTCTTGCTTTGGGGTTACCACTTCCTGATTGTCATCCTCATTGGTATGGGGGTCTCCTTACATGATGTAGGTCAGAATACAGGGGTCTATTTTTTATCATTTATTTTTTATATTTTCTTGTAATTTTCGAAAATTTTGAGTTAGGGTTGTTATTTCCTTGATTTGAGTGGCTTTTAATGTGTTACTAGTCAAATAAGGGTCCTTTTATGGTAGAGTTAGGGTTCTTAATCATTGTTAGACAGAATGTTATACCTAGTAGCCTGTGGATAATTGTAATGTTGAATGGCATGCTTTTTATGTTCTGCTTGCAGGAAATTGCATGGCAACGGCTTGATGAACTTCAGCCAGCAAATGACGATGTGATATCTCGTGGGATTACTGGCCTCAAGCTTTACATGGTGGCCCCATTCTTGGCGTGAGTACTTATGTTCTATTATTTTGATTATTTCCTTTGGTGTTTTAACATCTTTGTCCAGTGCTTAAAAGATTCAATTTCTTCATGCAGATCTTTGAAATCATGGATTTCAACACATCAGTCCCCAATAGCTCCAAAACCTGACATGCCTCTCAAAGGTTTTCCCTCTCCTCTTCTCTTGAAAATGTGATAGCTTATAAACATCAGGTTATTATATGAATCTAACAAATGGATACTAGAGAAGGGAAAGAGGAGGGGAAAAAAAAAAAAAACAAAACAAATCATTGATGTTAATAAGACTAATAAACCTGAGCATCTTGGTCCTATTGGGCCCTTTTAGAACTAAAAGGAGCTAATCTTTACAATAAAGAATATTGGATCGCCCTTTGTGGAAGATCTCAAGTTGGGAGGTGGAATTGAGTGATGATTTTAGGTTACTCTTTAGGATAAATTGATAATATTATTTTGTTGCATCTTCCAACTGAAGATGATTATTTCTATGGTCAGTTATTAGAGCTTTCCACTAGATTTGTTGAGAAATAATGGGGAAAATTGGAAAATATGGGAGTGAAAAAAGCTATCCAAATTCCAGGTCGCTTTCTAGTTCCAAGTTCTCATGAACCCTGTTGTGGGTGAGGTATTGTAGAATGTTGGAAAATGTAGCTAGAGGCCAAGACAAAGAACCACACCTGGCACCTCAATGATGCTTGTCTGAATTGGTACTTTAGAGCATATAGGCACCCAAGCCAAATGCTGAGTTTCATGTACACACCATCCTGCATTCCTGAAATGATGGGTTTCTTTGATTTTTTTTTTTTTTTTTTGAAACCCAGGCGATGTGATAGTTTTCTTGTGTGCTTTTGCTGATGATGAGCATGTTATGAATTTTGTTCAGGAATGTGTGTCTGGAAAGCAAAGAACAGTTTGACTGGGAATAGCAGCAGTAGCCCAATGATAATGGAGAGCCAGTCAACTAAACCTGAGCCTGATAACCCAGCACCTGGCAAGAGCTTCAGAAACTTTAGATTCGATACCTCATCCATCTTGCAAGCAATGGAAACTGCCTTTTCTGCTTGAAGTCCTTAGTAGTTTTTGTAAAGTGGTTTGAGTTTTACATAGCTGGGTTAGTTTCCACCGTGTCACCTGTATCATTACACATTCACCACCCCTCCTTCACGCAGGCTTCGTAGCTGTACCAGCTGTATATGTTTGTGTCAGATTTTCAGGTTTGGGTTACATGTATATTTCTGTACAGAAGCCCTTTTCTGGCAAAATGATATGAGCTTCACTTTGTTCATCTTTGTTATCAGTAGAATTAAAGTCAACTTAGCAGTTCTTGTAATTCTCTTTGTTTACAAGCTTCAGTGGGTATATCTTGGATAGCAAAATTGTTGTTATAGAAAATATATATCCTGACTAATGCAGTAATTCCTTGCCATACTCAGAGAGTGAGGCACATGTATGATGTATGGAGGGAGGATTTATATATCAAATGCGTAAATGGTATGGAACCAGACAATGTTAGGGAACATTAATAAGGGAACCGTGTTACATTTCCTTCTAGCTATGTCTTCACACTCTCACCCTTGTCTAACACAAATTCATTACACTTTGTAATGCCAAGTCCTGAAAATGCTAACAACTCATAGATGCTCCGAAAGAGAAGCATGTTAATTGTTAATGCAAGTGAAGAATTTACTCCTTGAACAGTCAATGTGTATCCACAATCCAAATACTGGAATGCAGAATCTGAACAATATATATATATATATATATATATATATATATGACAGTATTGTTTAGAAACGAACTCTTTAGTAATAATTTTCAAGAACACAATTACATTTTAGACAAATGTATTTTCACTCTGCTTCCCTTTAATTTTATTCCGTAGGACTCCACAATTACAAGACTATATGTTTTCGCAATTAATGGAAATAACAAGAACCACACAAACATTAGAAGCTTAGTTAGATATAACTTATTTTCATTGGTTTATTTCATCTTATGAATAAATTATATAAAAATATGGTTGTAAAAAAAAAAAAAAAAAAAAAAAATCCCTTAGAATATATAAAAATAAATATTAAAAAGCCAAACCCAAAAAAAGAAAAATGAAAAAGACAGGCTTAGGATAATGCAATATTTACACTTTATGACTTTCTTAAATGTTAAGATTAGTAACCAAACACACCACTCCAAAATATAGATGTAAAAAAAAAAAAAAAAAAAAAAAACCCAAACCCCAAAACCCTAGCATTATAAAACCTGAGGGACAGCCTAACTCTCATTTCCTCCTCCACCACTTGCACATTGTGAAAAGCTTGCCACCATGCCTCCAAAGCTCGACCCCTCCCAAGTGGTGGACGTCTACGTCCGAGTCACCGGCGGCGAGGTCGGAGCCGCCAGCTCACTCGCCCCAAAGATCGGTCCCTTGGGTCTCTCTCCCAAAAAGATCGGAGAAGACATCGCAAAGGAGACCGCCAAGGATTGGAAGGGCCTCCGCGTCACCGTCAAGCTCACCGTCCAGAACCGCCAAGCCAAGGTCTCGGTTGTCCCCTCCGCCGCCGCCTTAGTGATCAAATCTCTCAAGGAACCCGAGCGCGACCGCAAGAAGACGAAGAACATCAAGCACAACGGCAACATCTCGCTCGACGACGTCGTCGAGATCGCCAAGGTGATGCGCCCTAGGTCAATGGCTAAGGACCTCAGTGGAACCGTGAAGGAGATTCTCGGAACCTGCGTCTCCGTCGGATGCACCGTCGATGGCAAAGACCCTAAGGATTTGCAGCAGGAGATTTCCGATGGTGACGTGGAGGTTCCTCTCGACTGAGAGAGAGATCGCGAGGTTTGCTCGCTTTTGCTCTTATTTTGTTGCCTCTATTTGATTGCTTTTGTTAGAATTTTGAGAATGGTGGATTATTAGACTGTATTCGCTACTGTTGTTGTTGTGTATTTATTTTCTATCTCTAAATTTCACAGTTTTTTTTTTTTTTTTTAGGTTCTATTTTTGAATCCTGCTAATGCTGGTTTAGAACAACGTTTAAATTTAATTCTATATGGATTACTTATTAGTTTTACAGTTCCTTTATTAGCGTAGTATTATAGTATTAGATTTGGTTCTGTTGTGTTTGATGTTGATATGGATTTTTTTGGCGGTATGAATGAGATGGAATAATGGTATTTAGCATAATCTTATAGTATTTGATTTGGTTATGTTGTGGCGGGAACGGAATCCTCGTATATTTGAGGATATGGAAATTTCAGGGATACAATTGATAGTGGTGTTTGCTAGATTGTTGTTTGATTGGTCTCGAGCATGGAGATTTGCTGATAGTAACCCCCATTCGTGAGTTTTTTGAAGTCATTATGGCTCTGTATGTAACCAAAGTAGTCTTGTTTAATAAAATAATAACTTACCACAAAAAAAAAAAGAGATGGAATAATGTATTGCTCCTAGATTTTTTTTTAAGCCTTTAGATTCTAGAGTGTGCTTTTGTTTAAGTAGGACTAAAATGGAGTACATGGAACATTGGAATGTAAGTTCAGTTAAAGTAGGAATAGAGACAAAGGGGCGGTAAGACTTGATTGCCAATAGCTACTAATATACAAGTACAACCAGCTATGCTCTATGGTACCAAATGTTGGGTGGTTAAGAAGCAACATATCTATAAAATGAGTGTAGTAGATATGAGAATGTTAAGATGGATAAGTGGGAATACACCTAAAGATAGGATTCAAAATGAGGAACTCCATTTAAAGATAGGGGTTGCCCCTATTGATGAAAAGATGAGGGAGAGTCACTTGAGATGGTTTGGTCATATTCAGAGAGAGAGAGTAATGAACTAGTATAAGAGAGTAAGTTGATTTTAAGTTGAGGGAACAAAAAGAGGTAGAGTAAGGCCAAAAATAACATTAATAGAAGTAATAAAAAAAAGACATGTTAATTAGGGAAGTAAAAGAGAGCATGACTTTAGATTGGATAAAATGGAGAAAAAGAATTCATGTGACCAACCCAATCTTAATCTATTAAGGAATCATAGCCAACCCCAAATTTTGGGACTAAGGCTTTGTTGTTGTTTTTGCTGCTAGTTTAGTCAATGGTGTATTGATTTAACTATCGCTGATGGCCGAGTAAGAAAGGGGTCTAAGGGTCTATTTTTCCATTGTGTCCTTAGTGAGGATCTTCTTGATCTTTTTGTGATTAAACATGGTTTCACTTGTCGGTTTTGTTACTGATGGTAATGCATTCTTAATTATTTAGTTAAGACATGAAATAAAACTTGACGGTGTGTTGCTAAGGGTTTTGTGAATGCTTCTTTTCACTTTTATTAGTTCTATCAGAAATCTGCTTTTCTTTGCGGGTGTGAAGGGAAATAAATTATTTCTGGTCTTTTATTGCTCAGAAAATGGGGTAAAAAACACATTAACACTATGTTTGGGAGTTTATAAAATAATGGAATGGATTTCATAAATCATAAAAGAATGGAATTGGAATATATGCTTGGGAGGAATGCTTAGGAGGAAATGGAATGAATATTCCATCATAGCCATTCCATTAATTCTTATTGAAATAAGGAAATAAATAAAATGTCTCTTTAAGATCCTTTTTATTACACATTTTTTTCATTATTTTCCCTTCTTCCAAATGGACTGTAAGGTGCCCTTCTAGCAGACCACACTCCGTATTGTAGGCTGGTGTGTGTGTGTGATAGTTTGTTCTGGAATTTTGGAAATGGCTTGTTTGTGAAGTCATTGCTTTGGACTGGGGTCTTGAGTTCTGCTTCTACAGGATGCAGACTTTTGACATTTGGAAAATTGTTATTGATAATTTTGATAGATAATATGATCAGTTATCGTTGAATTTTGATAGCCATTAATAGACTCCATTTTATTTTAGAATGTGGTGACCCATCCAAGCAATAAAGTTGCCCAATGTTCCCTAGAAAACCTTCGTGACTATTAGGTCTTCTTTCCTCCAGAAGTTTCAGACTGCATCTAAATTCTCAAGAGGATCTTCAACTTGGTAGAATGATTTTTGGATTTGTTAATTGTTATGCATTTCTATTTAGAAAACTTTCTTATTTGGTTTTGTATTATTTGATATCGATTTATTTATGATGTGGGGGGTTCTAGCATAAATAAATATCAAACAATAGTCACAATGGTCTTTCCCAAGGCTGTTAATCAAGATATTGTTTTTCTGGTTTCCTTGTACACTCCCTGTGTACTAGGAAACTGTTTCTTTTTTCTCCTTTTTCAATAAAGCTTCTTATTTACCGATAAAATAAAAGATATTGCTTTTTCTGTGGGTCTTTGAGATTATGTTCCACAACCCCAGGAGAGATGATTTTGAAATTAGGAAATTTGAGAAGAAATAATGTGTTGAAATTTAACATAGCTCTCCTAAGTGACCCGGAAATTTTACCCATGGATACATGGACCCTAAAACCTGATTATTGCCCGTACTTGATACCCACTTGAATTTCCTGCCCATGGATACCCAGATGGCTAGACCTAATCCAAACTCTTTCTTTTTTAATTAAAATATGTTGTGCAACAGCGAAAGCTCTAACATCAATTATTGTGATTTGATGCTAGTGGAAGCGCATTCACACGAACAAGAAAATAAAACATCTATAAGAGACAACAATATTTAACGTGGTTCAGCCAACTCTATGTCTATGTTCATGTCAATCAAAATATCCACTATCAATAATATGGATTACAACAATATAAATCAACGTTCACAACTCATACAATAAGACTCACAAACCTCATCAACATAAATTCACAGACCCAAAGCCCCAATACACTCAATAACTCTCACACTCACAAAACAAACAACTCTCAACACACAACTATGGGTAATCTTTTGACCCAAATAATCTACCAACTACTATTCGAAGAAATCCACCATGTTTTTTTAAGAGTTTTTCACCTCTTCTCGCATGGGAGGAACCTTGGGCCAAAGCCACCAAACTGCTCTTAAAAAAAACTCACTCATGTTCTTTTAAGAGCTTTTCACCTCTCGTGGGAGGAACTTTGGGCAAAAGTCATCAAACCTTTTGCAACAATGCTTATTTATAATGCTACAATTCTATCCATCAATGGATAAAGTATTACTTCTTCAATAAGAAATTCTTTTCATTCTATGACAGAGGAAAAACCTTTCTTATCACGCCGAAGAAACTCAAAACAAAAATATTCAACAAAATATAATTTTAAGATAAAAATATGATTTTCAATAAACCTTTTTAAACTAAAACCAATTTCTCTCAAGTATTTTTAAATGGATGTCTAACAAGAATAATCATTATATCCCCCACATAAAGAAAAACTGATTTTCCTTGCAAATCAGTAACTTAAGGGCCTTAAAGAGGAACCAATAACACGTGAAACAATTAAGTTTGCCTACGAAGGGATACCTTGTTTCAGTTTTATGTGGTAGACAATGCTACTTAGGTAAATTTATAAATACTAGAAATAAAACTGGCGAAGATGTCACATTTGGTACTCGCTAAATGGCTACAATAACAGGGAGTTTTATAAGCTATTTTGTGAAAGTATTGTTTAGTTTTGGCAGGAAGGTTTATCTGATGCTTTGCATTTTTATTTTTTATACGTCGCTCTATGATGATTTTTTAATCATCGGGCCAAACCATAATTTGGTTTGGTTTGGTGTCGGTGTCACGGTGTGAATCCAAGTCCCTTATTCTTTAATGATTAAATAAACTCAAAATATGTTATGTTTCAATCTATATATTGCAGTGAACATTTCGTACTCGTATACTCTTTTGCCTGTAGTGGTGCATAAGAAGAGGGAGGAGGGGGGAAGAGGCAGTTATAGTTACCTTGATATTGTATAAATTAAGATAATGGCTTGGTATTTGAGTTGAAAGTTATGCACAATTCTACGAATACACTTAATTTCACACTCAATTTAATACTTAACACTTTCACATAAGTCTATCACAAACACCATTTTTATTATGTATCAATTATAACTTGACACATAATCCATAGCCTTACTATTGTGAAAAAATAAATGTGACAAAATTACCCTTTCTTTTCTTTCCCCCGTTTTTCAACCACTATCTTTCCCATTTCTGTTTTTTCTTTATTATTAAATATGGCTGGGACTTGGTAGAATATTGTTTTTCCTTGGGCCTAGAACGAGAGCTAAATTACTTAATTCGTGTTATAATCGCAAGGCCTGTTCAAAAACCCAAACCCAACAAAATTTCTAAGGTCTTTGTTCTGGCCCACACCCCAAAAACAAATCCCAGTTACACAAACACTGTGATTTGGGCAGTGGGCTGGCATGGGCCTTGTTTCATGACTTGGGTTTAAATTTGCTATGACTAATACATAGTTAAGTTAATTATGGGACCAACAAAGCTGCTGATTTCCTTGCTAAACTTGGCCATAGTCTGTCTGAACCTTTTGTTTACTATGTGACCCCCCCTTTTGGTATTATGGAGGTCTTATCTAATTATGCTAATGCTGTTTTGTATAATCGAGCTACTTGGGTTCTAACTGCTGATTCTATTTAATATAATTCTATTTTCTGTTTACCCAAAAAAAAAAAAAAGTTAATTATGGGACCTCTAAAAGACCAACATATTATTGAGAAAATATATAAAGCTGTTGGGAGCAGGCAAGGATAAAGGTTTGATTTGAATTGACCATTATGCTGCTCACACGCATTCACTAGATACCTTAACCAAATATGAAACCTATTCATAGAAATAGGTGTTTTGAGAAAGCATCCAAGGACTATACCAAGTCGGCAAGGCCAAGCAGGCCCGCCTTGGCTTGAGTCATTGGTTAGTATGGAATCCAGTATAAAGTACTTCTTTAATAGCCAATGCATCGATTCGAGAAGAAAAAGAAAGAAGAATAGGGCGCATATTTGAGTTTTAGCATGTGTTTGGATCCGCGTCTGCGTTTCCTGCCTCTGCATTTTCAGTTTTCAGTTTCAACAAAAATAAGTTGTATTCAAACGGAACCTTAAGCAAATTTCCATGTGAAACTCTGGAAGATCAACAGTTTATTCTCATCATAGATCAAAGAAAATTGCTATATTTATAACACTTTCACAACAAATTTTAGGTGGCAAACTGTTATTTGCTATTACGAATGGATAAAAAAATAATTTAAGTTATGGATTTAAATTATAACCAATAATAACTTACCACCTATGATTTGTTGTGAAAATTTTATGGACGAAACACTTCTCTAGATCAAATGAGCTACACTACTTTGTGAAAGTACTCTTTAGTTTTAGCAGGAAGGTTTATTTGCTACTTTGCATTTTTTTTTATTGTTATATATGTGATAGATTTAAATATTTATTGCTCGTTACATGATTGTTTTTTATTTATTATCAAGCCAAAACATCAATTAGTTTTTGTTGTTAGTGGAATTTGAACTCAAAGTCCTTTGTTCTTTAACGACTTAGTAAACTTCAACGATTTTATGTTTAAATCTATATTTCACAATGAGTTTCTAGTCCTCATATACTCTTTTGCTTGTGATGGTGCATTAGAAAGGGGAGGAGGGGGGAAGAGATAGTAAATTTCAATATATTTTAGCCCTAACAATTCTACAGACATTCAATTTTACACCTAATTCAACACTCAACATTTTTATATAGGTTCATCACTGATACTATTTTTATTATACACCAATTATAACTTGACACTTTAATTAGAAGTGAAAATGAGTGTGCACTGTGTTCCTAGCTTTATTCATCACCTTATTATTGTGAAAAATTGGGTGTGACAAACCCTTCCTCTCTTTCACCCGTTTTCCGACCACTCTCCATTTAATTATTTTATATAGTTGGGAGAATATTGTTTTTCCTTGTGCTTTGTAATTCGTGTTATAATCTCAAGGCGTGTTCAAAAATAAAACCAAACCCAACATTTTCACGAAATTTCCAAGTTCTCTGTTATGGCCCACACAAAAACAAAAAAATCTCAGTTACACAAACATGTTTGTGTTCTAAGGCAGTACTGGGCTGGCATGGGCCTCCTCGTTTCATGACTTGGGTTTAAATTTACTGTGACTAATACATAGTTATGTTAATTATGGGGCCGCTAAGAAATAGTAAGAATTAATGTTTGCTTTTGATGAAAGGCAAGAATTGGTGTTCACTTTAACAGTGGCGTCGGCAGAATCATGCGACTTTGTAGGTAGGCCTACAATGGAAATAGACTTATCAATGATATTCTTATACTTTTGTTAGCCCTTGTTGGTTGCCAATCTCAACTTTTAATCCATTTCACAATCTTTCCCATGCATGTGGCCACATATATCCTGCCTTTACAACTAAGTTTCTTAATTATAACCCTTGTAGCATCTACATGTTTCACGTTCTATAAATAAAAATTGTCTCTCCAAAAAATGATATTTGTCTTTTAGTAAGTGAAATTTATAAGTTTAGGTTCATTATCTTTATTTTTGGAAATTAGAAACTAAGAAACTAGAGGCCGGGGGAAAAGCTTGGGTCCAGATGCTTTAGTGCACTGGACACAAGCCAAATTAATAACCAAATGAGATTGGTTCATATTATGCATATCCTTATCCATATTCCTATCTTATTTCATATTTGAGACAAGGAAAACCCATGTAGAATGGGTCAAGATAATGAGATGGTTACGTCAATTATGAGAGAGAGAGAGAGAGTAATTACTACATGGGTGTCCAATTTTTTTTTTTTTTTTTTAAGTTGTCATTTTTTTACAAAAATATTAGTTGTCACTTTATAAGTTACAACGGTCCATTAAACTTCTCACATACTTATTTCATCCTTCTATCTTTTTAATAAAGTTGAGATATTTTTTATCGTCTATTGAAGGCGTACATTTTTTGCTAAGAATAACAAGTCACATGCATGATTTTTTTTTTTTTTTTTTTTTCTTGTGGTCATATTTTCCAACAAATCTTTCACTTTTCCGATTTGATTTGTAGTTGATGCGTAGTTAATTGGTATTTGAGAAACACACATCTTTTACCATCCAAATAAAACAAACTTAACGATGGACCACATTTTATCTTTTACCATCCAAGTGACAATCAACTAAGATTTTCAGCAAAGACTGGACTACAAAGTACAAACAACCCATTTTCTCACCCCCAAAAAAAAAAAAAAAAAAAAAATACAAACAACCCATGTGTTAAAAACTCAAAATCAAACGGCTGATGCGATGTATCTGGACAAATGTTGAGATTTTAGACGTGAATTTCTTACTAACTTTGACCAAAATAGAGATTGCGGCTGTGAACTGTGAAGTCGGTAAAAAAAATGGAAAGTATCATTATCATTTCCTCATACGTGCATGGTTCACTTGTCATTTGTTAATTACCAAACAATTTAATTCTTTTGTGTATGCTTATATCCACTCAAATCCTTCATTTTTTTTTTCTTTTTTTCTTTCTAGGTTGAAGTTAAAACTATTTTATTATTGTGGGAAAAGAGACATTCTCCATTTGGTTATAAGAAAAATAAAATAAACATTGGAAAAAGAAAACACCTATTATTTATTTATTAGGTGACAAAATCAAAAATGAGAAACCAAAGCTAAAAAAAATGACAACACATGAAATGCTTTGATTCTTCTTTTGCCTATAATTCAATCTAGCCATGCAACTTCTAATTTATTTATTTCATTCTTTTAACTTCTTTTATGTTCACTTTCGTTTGAGGGATTGCCATTAAGTGTTTCAAAACAACGTAATTTTTAAATTCACAAAACAATTTTATTTCAATATATCTAACAGCAATATGTGGCAAAATTGCGCAGAATGACTACATTGAACAAAAATAAATTAAGTTAATTATAGTCTTGAAAGGAATACATAAAAAATTATAAGACAAAAAAAATTGAATTTTAAATAAAGTTAAAGAATGCAATTCGTAATTCAACCTAATTTTAACCATTTATATTTAAACACGTGCCTCAAACTGTGTTAAGTCACCAATATCTTAAATGGATATCAAAGTAATGGTAATCAATGTTTATTTAATTGTGACGGTGTAACAAAATTTGAACAATTCATTTAGCTAAATGAATTATTAGGGACTCTAAGAATCATTGGGTGACATTACCTTAAATTCTTCGGAAGATCTCAATTAGGATGGAGCAATATTGTCTATACATACAATGGGCAACAATTCCTGTTGGCGGGTTGTATATATTTATGTCATGTAGAGAGAAATATACAACTATATGAATCAATCTAAACTCAACTCCATTTATTAGTTGCGTCATAAATGCATATTTAATAATAATAAAAGAACTAAAAGTTCTCAATGCATATACTACAACAACAACAAAAATCCCCATGAAGGTTCATGTCAAACTAATGCATGACAGGTTAAGCTTCTTGTATGTAAATGGAATATGAATTGTACCATCTAAACAAGTCAGCTTTTCTTCTTCTTTTACTCGTATCCAATCACAGTAAATTCTAATTCATTAAATTTGTATCATGGTTGCAAATTATATGAAATATTGTCATTATTATATCACAACGTAACTTATTATTAAAATGAGTTTTTTTAGGGTATCCTCACCGAAAGGAGATGATATTAGGTGTTATAGGAATATGTAACCTTCCTTGTCTTCCATGGAGTGAAAGTGTACTTTTTTTTTTTAATATTCTTAAAAATGTTCAAATTAGTCAACTGATTATGAATTTTTTTATTATAAAAAAAAAATCTCTTTTAATAATATATTCTCTATTTATATAAAATAATATTTTAATTATATAATATAATATTTTTATTAAATTACATTATATATATATATATCACTATGTATTATTGTTGAATAATAAAACATATTATATGTTCCATTACATAAAACTTATAAAAATATAAAATATTTTAAAATAACACATGCATCATTTAATCTACAAGCATGTGCTGTATATTTCACTTGAGATATCTTCAACAATTTTATGAGATAATTGTCATGTGTAATTTTACTTGGGTAAATTCAAATTACTAAATATGGCAACACCTTAACTTGGATTCAACTAAGTCAACCTCTAACCTGTTTAGATCCTAGAACAAAGAAATGCATTTTTTATTGAATGTAGTTCCTCAGGTTTATCCTGAATTTCTTCATCTGCTTCAATTTCATTCCTATTATTATCTTCTCTGGCTGCCACTGTTGCTGCTGGCATTTCATCAACTTCTTTAACGAGAAGGGTTCGGTCTACAACTTGAACTAGTCACATAAACTAACATAAATAAAGTTTTTTTTTTTTTTTTTTCTCAACCTTTGGTTCATTTTAAAAACCCTTATTTCTATTTTTTAAGTTATTAGAATTAAAACCTTTTATATAAAAAGAAAGTACCATTTTTATTCTTTAATAACATAATTCCAAAAGCAGTGGAAGAATTCTATTTTCTTCATATAAACAATAAAACAAAAATTATCAAAGGCGTATAGTAAGTGCTGCACAAGACTTATCAGAAAATGCAGAGAAAGTTTCTCTAAGAAACAAGGAAATGTGGGGTCGGTGAAAGCGAAAGAAACCAAAGGAATTGGTAGCTGATTTCAGTTCTCAATTTGCTGTAATCAAATGCTAATCCTTTCTGTTTAAACTTTAAACCAAAAATCCTTGTCCTTTTTACGCTCCCTTCTATTCCTCTTCCATTATATAACCTCTACACTACCTCAGATTTCTACACCAAAACCAAAAACTCTCTCACTCACTCACCAAAGCTTCAGTCTTTTGCTTTTTTTTTTTCTTAATCTTTCATATGGCCAGGGAAGTTTCAGCCAAAGACTACCACGACCCACGTCCAGCACCGTTATTCGATCCTGTGGAGCTAACCAAGTGGTCCTTTTACAGGGCTTTGATAGCTGAGTTTATAGCTACTTTGCTGTTTCTGTATGTCACAGTGCTGACTGTGATTGGCTACAAGAGCCATGTTGGTGACGACTGTGGTGGTCTTGACCATCTTGGGATTGCTTGGGCCTTTGGCGGCATGATTTTCATTCTTGCTTACTGCATTACTGATATTTCACGTATGTGGGTTTTCATTTCTCTCTTTCTTTCTTACTTATTTTCCTTCTTTTGTTAAGGTTTGCTTTCATTGCTTTTAAAGTTATACATTACAATTTAGTATGCATTAAGCTTCAGGTAATTAAGGTTGTTTTTGGTTAAATATTTCAGGTGGGATTTTCTTTCTTTGTTTTCTTACGTGGATTTTAGCTTAGCTATTAGCTAACTTTAAAAGTTGGGTTTGTGCGTAGATGGTCACATTAACCCAGCAGTGACATTCGGGAACTTATTGGCTCGTAATGTGTCGCTGATCCGAGCCGTGATGTACATGGTGGCTCAGTGCTTGGGAGCCATCTGTGGTGCTGGGATCGTCAAGGCCTTTCAGAAGGGTTTTTACGAAAGGAATGGTGGTGGTGCCAACATGGTCTCTCATGGGTACAGCAAAGGCGCTGGATTGGGCGCCGAGATCATAGGGACCTTTGTGCTTGTATACACCGTCTTCTCTGCCACTGATCCCAAGAGGAAAGCTAAAGATTCCAATGCTCCGGCATGTACCTTAACATTCTGAGATTCAGTTCACTATAAACTTAAAACTATAGAGTTTTTTGCATAGTAAAAAAAATTGGAAATGTATGTTACACACTACCTATTACACATAAAATAACAATTATCCAAAAGAAAAAAAAAAGTTCGATATCTTATTTTAAGTCAATGGTAAAGAGCAATTAGATAAAATGATAAAATTATATTTAATCTATTAGAATAAAAGATCGGTTTTATCCTTTTCAAAGGAAAAAAATTAGTTTAATTTGTTGCTTTGTACTTGAGACTCTTTGGGGGGGTTAAAACCTAAAAGTGAATGTGTGTACATGTAAGGTTTTTGGAATCCGTGGGGACACCTCCTATGAACAACCTAAGAATTGTCCTATTTTGTTTCACGGCAATTGTAGATTATTGTTTGTGCCCTCAGCCTTGGACTATTTTTTAGCCACAAATGAATGATTATGGATTATAGTATAAGTTATACTATCAATATTGTTTTATTGACAGATTGTGTATTGTAATGAATTGAAGGTTTTGGCACCACTTTCCATTGGATTTGCGGTGTTCATGGTTCACTTGGCCACCATCCCAATCACTGGCACTGGCATCAACCCCGCTAGGAGTTTTGGTGCTGCTGTTATCTACAACAAGGCCGAGGCATGGGATGACCATGTTAGTACACTTTCCTTACTTAGACTACTGATTATTTGCATTATTACTAAAGTTGTTTCTTTGTTGTATCATCTCATTATATGCATAATATATATACAACAATGACGATCATGAGAAGTTATAAAATTTTAGAGTTGACTATGGATTCTCGGCAGACTATGATTATGATCGGTTATATGTATATATGCATCGTATCAATATAAATATTCATACCCCCTACCCCTCAAAAAATGGTGTATCTTATATACTTGTTATTTTCTTTTCCAGTGGATCTTTTGGGTTGGGCCATTCATTGGTGCAACCATTGCAGCTCTCTACCACCGATTCGTGATGAGTGCAGGTGCTGCGTAAGCTCTTGGGCCATTCAAGAGCAACCCCCATGTTTGATTAATAAAGAGGCTTAATTATTTGATTCCTTCTTCATGGTTCTCCAGGTAAAAATGACATTGGAAGAAGGATTTGATATCTTTAGAAGAATAATGGAGGAGTGCTTATGCTTGTGTATGAATGTTTCTTTGGCTCTCTTAAATAATTTCCTTGGAGAGTTAAGAGGAGCATAAAATTGTAGATAAAGCCTGTTTGATCCGCCACGTTTCCCTCTATCCACTTCCCTTTGAATTTACTTGTGAGTTGTCGTTTTCAATATATCTTTGGCACTTTGTACTCTTTATGCTTTAAAGTACAGTTTGAGCTACGTGGTCAAGTGTTCACTTTCTAAAGTCTGAAATTGCTCATAGTGCTTAGTGGAAGAATTGCATAGAAGCAGCTTGAAAAGGCAATCTACTGAATTCTAATCGTTCACAAAGTCTCACTATATCATCATGAAAAAGATGCAAAATTAGGTGACATGAAAATTGAACCCAAAAAAGAAGAAACTCTTTCTTAATATGGCTATTTTAAGTGCAACATGGAGAGCAATTTACATGATAATAACAATAGGAAAGGACATGAGAGCGGTTTAAACATTACATGTTATCTTGGACAGCACTCTTCAAATACAATGGATTTGGTACTGTGGATAACGTCGGCCTAGGTCATTCATCACCGGTTAAATCTATATATATAATTAAAGTCAAAATTGAGAGAAAATTCAATTAAATTCTAAATTGAATTTTAATTGTTGTCTAATGTGTCCTATTTAAGTTTTTTTTTTTTTTTTTTTTTAAAAATTTTTGTTCTAAGTGAGTTAATGTTGTGCAAAATATATATGAATAGTCTAATATATGTAAATCATCAAAAACTCAATTAAAAAAAAAAAAAACTCATGTATATATCCAAAAATAATAAAAGAAAATAAAGAGAGAAAGAGGGTAAAACTCATTTATAACTTAAAAAAATATGTAACTCCTACACTAAGTATAATTTGAACTCATTTATATATGTAATTATAATTATTTTTAATTGTATCGTGCATATGCATGAATTATACACTATTTTGCTTTAACAAAAGAGATCAATGGGCTCAATTCAACATTGCTATTTAACGTTTCTAAAAAAAAAACATTGCTGTTTAATCACACGTGCTTCCATCAATAATCAATAAAATGCTCTTCTAGTAATCAGTTCATAATTTTTTTTTCCTCAAAAAAAAAAAAGTTCATAATTTTTTTTTTTTTTTTGGCTTTAATCTAAAAATAAAATTGCATAATTTGGAAAATCAGCATATAAATTAACTTTCCATGTGAGCGTTACCCGACTTGTCTGATAGCATTTGTTCTTAGCAAATTTACGAACTAATTTTATTGTGCCATTTACGTGGCTTCTAATATAGTATATATTAATGATACAATGTTCCCATACTATGCCCATGCACGTGCCATTAGCATCTATCAGTCTCTACCTTCTCTGTCTTTTTCTCGCTTTATTTTCTGAAAGCAAGGTAGCTGTTTATTCTGCTCTTGCAACAAGAGATGGCAGAAAATGGATATAAAGCTGAAGTAAATTAGGGTGATGTGCTTTTTTGTTAAATCATTGGATAATTGTAATATGGTTTCTTATTGATTCATTTTTCATTGTAGAAGCACATGAAATTCTTTTTTCTTTCAAAAAGTAAAAATCATTTGGCAAATAACTTTGTGAGCTTTACGCAACAGTGAAAAACCCAACAAAAGTTGGTACTGAAACTTAATTGTTATTGTATTGAATATGCATTATGCAATAGTGAAATGAATTGTCATTGCACTGATACCTTGAAAACCCCGTAGAACTTTATACAAGGCCGACTCTAGGCCATTTCCTTGGAACTCCATCTTAATAAAGCCCCAAAATTGTGAGCCAATAATTCGTTTCATTTGAATAAAAACATATTATTCTACTCTCTTACTTATCCCTCCTAAGAACCTAAAAATTGGATACTAATTGAAATCTAATTTGATTAAAAAAAAATGATGTGAATATTCCAAATAATCATTATTGACAATCAATTTCTCACAACTAGAATTTAAACTTTTTGTAAGAAACCTCACACATGGCAGGTTGTCAAAATCAATCACTCACCTAGCACATACCAAACAATCACGGTAAAAAATGCGGCTATAGCTGATCTATAGTTGCGTTTTTTTAAAACGCATCTATAGGTAACACCCAAAAAACAAAAAAAAATTATTTCTTTTCCCATGTGATGAGTATATTCATTTGCAGATAAAATAATTTTTCATCACATTCCTAGATATTTTTATGATTAAAAAATGTAATAATCCCAAATTATATTAGATGCATATTATTAACCTTTACGAAAAAAATAGTCTCTGAGCACATGCGTGAGCGCGTACTCAGAGGCTAGTTTTATAATAAAAAGTAGAGAAATGCTAACGAGTGCCCTTAGGGTACTGGTTAATAATTCATTTAAAAAAAGTTTTTATGGGAAATGAAAAAAAAAAGTAATTAATATTTTGACAGCTTTTTTCATTTCCCATAAAAGTGGTATCAAATCTTTTCTAAAATAGATTATTAACCAGTGCCCTAAGGGCACTCGTTAGTATTTCTCTAAAAAGTATAATATTTTAAACTATAACTGCAAGTAGTTAAAGTATAGAATGTTTATCCTATTTCTGAAATTTGTATTTTTTTTGCCTATCACTTTTTAAATCTTTTTCTTTTGTACTTAATTTAGAGAATTTGAAAGGCTATTTATATAGGTTTGTAAATTGTAAGAGGGATCAGAAACTTATAAACAATTTTAAATTTATAAATTTATCCTTTGGGTTTGTCTTATTATTAAATCACTCTTTCAATTAAATAAATGTATTTTTAAAATTATACAAAATTAAACTATCCACACAGAAAAGAAAAGATAAAAAAAAAAAAAAAACTCCTTATTGCACTCATCCACTTTCCCACCTATATCCCCACTTTTTCACCTACCCCCACTTTCATCTTTTCTCTTTCTTTCTTTTTTCTTTCTTCCTTCTTCGCTCACTCTAGCACAACTCTTCCGTGGTTCTTTTTTTTCTTTTTCTTTTTTTCACTCCAGCATAACTCTTTTTTTTTCTTTGTTTCTTTGGAGCTGCTACTTCTTTTTTTCTTTTTTCTCTCTTTCTTTGTTTCTTCTTTTTTTGCTCCTTTATTCTACAAGTCACGCCAAGTTTTTTTTTTTTTCCTTCACTCTAGCACAAATCTTTTTTTTTCTTTGTTTCTTTGCAGCTACTTCTGCTTCTCCTTTTTTTTTTTTCTTTCTTTTTTTCTTCATCTCAAGCAAACTGATTTGTCTATAGATCTAGTTTTTTTTTTTTTTTTTTTTTTTTTTGTTATTTTATGTTTAGTTAGTAAGAAAATGGAGGAAATTTTGAAAATTTTGAATGAAGTGGATATGCTAGCAATATTTGTGTCTATGTCTTGATTTGGATTTGAGTTTTGATTTTGAATTTTTTGGATCTGTGCTTGAATTTGTGCTATTGTGTTGCTGATATTGTGCATATGTTTAAATGAGTTTGTGTTCTTGAACTTGTTCTTTTGTGTTTCTGAGCTTGTGCTTTTGTGTTCCTTAAATGGATTTAGTGTTAGATTTGGGTTGGTTTTGTTGAATGAGAGGAGATCCATGGGTTTGTGTTCTTATATTTTGGAGCACGTTGTGTTTGTATTGTGAGTATGTTGTGTTTGATTTTGAATTTTCTGGGTTTAATTTGTGTTTGATTTTGAATTTTTTGGGTTTGTGTTTAATTTTAAATTTTTTGGGGGAAAAAAAAAACTCAGAATTTTTTTTTCTTTTTAAAAAAACCTATAGCCACGCTTCAAAAACGCAGCTGTAAGAGGCTTTAGCCGCGTTTTTAAAACGCAGCCAAAACTATACCTATAACTGTGTTTTAAACGCAACCCAAAGCGGGTCTATAGCCGTGTATTTTACAAAACACAGCTATAAGTCTCAACCTATAGGGGGTGGAAAAACGCAGCTATAGGGGGACATGTAGCTGCGTTTAAAAAAACTCAGTTATAAATCCCACAGGGGGCTATTGTCGCGCAGTAAAAGCCGCGTTTGTAAATGCGGCTATAGCCTATAGCTGCGTTTTTAGGGTCTATAGCTACGTTTCTTAAAATAAAACTATATAAAAAAAAATCATCTCCTTTTGTTATATTTTATATATTTGGTTCTCTATATTAAATAAATCTTGCTTTACTTAGTATTAATTCATCAAGTTATATGAATTCATCTTTATTTAGGCACATTAAGGTTGTTGTGTGATTCTTGTATTAAGTGAAGTTGCAATAATACATTTGATCAATTAGATTATATTTTTTTTATCCTTTCAAATTTATTTTAATATTTTCATATTATGATTTTATATTTTAAGATGGTGGTTCTTTTATTTGTAAATATTTTTAATTTTGAATGTCTACTTGAAAATATTAATCTGGATATGAAAAAAAAATTAAAAATACATAAAAAGTAATTGAATCTTGTGGAAGCAAGAAATTAAAAGGTGCCTGATTGCTTGCTTAAAAACACAATTAATTTAGATTATGGGCTTAAATCAATCCACAATGGAAAATTTGAACAAGAATCCAAAGACTGTCTCACTCTTATAAAAATATGTAAAAAGGCTCTTATTCATATGATTTTCACTGTTACAATTCTCACTCTGTGTATATTTCCCCCTTTTGTTTGTATTCTCTTCCTTTTTATACTCTTCCTCCTCCTTCTTCTCCATCCTTATCTGCTGCTTAATTCTCCTTATTTTCTTCTCCAGCATGTGCCATTGTAGGTGCTGTCCTGGTTTGGTTGGGTAGCCTTCTGTCCCATTAGTCTTTTCTTTTCTTGAGGTCATAATGAATAAAAACTTTTGGGGCTTCTTGTTTTATTCTGATAAGTTATCTTTTGCATTAAATGCTATTGTGTCAGCTGGATTGCTATGGATTTATCAAGAAGATCTGGAAGGCTCCCTCGAATGCTATGTGTACCACGATGGATTTATCAGGAAAATCTAGAGGGCTTTCTTGGACGCGATGCTATCTTGATGGGATGTCTTTGGTAGTTCAGACATCCTCGATATTATGCGTACCTCGGTGGGATGCCTTTGGTATTTCGTCTATGGGCATTTACCTCGGATGGTTCATGTGGTCCATTCATGCTTGGACTAAGGGTGGTGGGCCCTGTTTGGTCAATTTCCAGAGTTCAGGATCTTGGGGGTACTTTTGATGATTTCTTGTTTTATCTTTTACCCTTGTTGCAGGATATGTGCTTCCATAGTTGGGCTCCATTTCTCAGTATGACACATTCTGGGCCTGTCCCAATCTAAGGTCCAATCGTTACTTGAGTTTTTAGTGCCATATCCCTACAAATCTCTATTAGGATCTATTGATAAATTTGTTACTAGAAATATAAATATATATATATATATATATAACAATAAATAATTTAAATTTCATAAGTTAACAATAAATTCATTAAAAAAATTTATAATATAATGAAATAATATAACATAAAAATTACAATGAAAATAATCATAATAATGTTCAAAATGCAACACAACAATTATTGATTATATACAAATAATAGATTCTTTTCCAAATGCATGTATCGCTTACATAATTTTTTTGACAATACTTGTTGTAGTTGTTTTTGTAATATATATTGTAAGGACCGGATTTGAATTTCAAGCCCACTACATGGATGGACTTATACCCAAAAAGCCCAAAACAATAAATTTGTAGAGAATGAGTTGAATACTGAGCCTTAGCTGATCAAACAGACACTACAAGGGACCCAAATGTTAAGAGATTGGACAGGAAAAGGTTTGTATTGGAGACAAATTGTCCTCGGCAAGATCCGAGGTGGTCTGTTCTTATATATTCTTCTAAAATTTAACTACAAGCTTTGTTCTTAGATGTTACAGTCTTTCCTCTCATGAATTTCCGATCCCCTTATCTTGTCTCCATCCTTTCCTTATATACTCTCCTTCTTCCTCATTTCCACTTACCACGCGCCTCCAAGATGGTCGGTCTTGATACTTGTCCCATCAGCACCTTCCATCCACTTCCATCTAGTAGCTGTAAGGCTGAAATATACTGTTCAGGTATCACCTCCACATTAATGCGGCCAAGGAGTTAGGTACAGTGCATTTAATGCGGAGGTAGCAGCTTTCTCCTTAGATATTTAGGGTACTTTCTCGTCTGATGTCATTGCCATACTTATCTGCACCAATAGATTTTCCTGGAATATTGCCTTAATCGGCAAATTACCTCTTCGGACTTCAGCTTTGGCCCGCTGAGGAGGCATTTGTCCTCGGCTCATCCTGCGGAGTCATTATGGACAAAGCTAACCTCTCCATTCACCATCACACTTTCTTTTAACAAAGAGTCTTCTTCCTCGGACAGAATTGTGTCCTCGGCTTAGGCCATAGGCCCAAAATCCAAATAAATAATGAATTTTTAGGCCCAACACCCCTACATATATATATATATATATATATATATATATATATATATTATTGGGTTCAAGTTACACCAAGTGTAACTCTAAGTAATGTTACACCACTTAATACTTTTTAATTGGATGCGAATTTTAACAAATCAACAGTTGGATTACATTATCTTTGTATATTCTCTATATTTGCAAAATTTCAAGGTGATCAAAGATCAATAGCCATGTGTAGGGACTGGATTTGAGCACTTCTTCTACTGGATGAGTGGACTCAGACCCAACTAGCCCAATACAATGAATTTGTAGAGAATGGGTTGAAGAACTAGGCCATAGTGAGGGTTAGAACATTAGACATAGTTATGAGTAGACTGAATAACCAGGACGTGGACTAAAGTGTGAAAATTTGTCCTCGGCCCTCCTCTAAGGGGCTTGCTGTTCTTATTATTTCTTCAGTGTCTGGTTACAAGGGTTTCGAAGACAATACAAATTGTTGTTGTGTTTTATGTTTCTAACTTCCTCTCTTTTTTCCTAGAGGATTCCTTACATTATATACCCAATTCCAGTTGATCTTGGCCCTCCATTTGTTTATCATGCAAGTCACTACTTGAGTGTTTGTCCCATCAGCCACCTTACCAAACCTCCTGTGAGTTGCAGCAACCAAGACAACCTTGTTCAGGGGTCACTTCCTCATTAATACGGCCAGGACGTTAGTTGTGGGCATTTAATGCAGAGGTGACAGTTTCTCCTTGAATTGCTCCTCCATCGTGCTCCCATGGCTGACCCATTGTACCTGTCCTTCTCCTTGGAATGCTCTAGGAGGCTGCCTTTGATGGCATGCCACTCTTCCCTTCTGTGATCTCTGTTGGTCGAGGACAGAATCGTCCTCGGCGATGTTTCAGGGCGGTTTGGACTTGCTTTTTTCGTCCTCAACCATTTCTTCCTCCTCGGCGTGGGCATTGGGCTTAGTATAAAGTGGGCTGCGGTTGCCAAATTCTTTGATCCCACAATAGCCCCTCAAAATCCTGCTGTCCGGCTCCTCGAATGGAGAGGAGGGTTTTGATGTCCTCGGGCCTTTGTCATGGCTTGTCAAGTCTTGTCCTCTGTCAGTGCCAGAGTTTCTTCACTTGTCCAAGGCACGTTCCTGGTGCTTCGGTATACGGGGCGCGCCCTCATTAAATTCTGGCGGTTCTGTGCTCCCCACGTTCAATGATGTGATGGTAATCTAACGGTGGAGATTTCTTCGCCTTTATGGGCGGGAAACCCGCACTGTCCTTTTTAATTGGGGGTATAAATACCCATTTGAACCGATTTGCCTCTTTACTTTTGCACTCAAGAGTTCTTGCGTACATACCCTGAATTCGGTCAAGTCTCCAACCAAACCTACGTCTCTTTTTAGCATAAAAAACCTGTCGAAGGAGCTTTTCCTCATTTCTGTAAGTTTTCTTCTCCCTTTAATTCGCGATTTCTCTCTTTCTTTCGTCCTTCCCTGAGTCCTTTAGCCATTCCTAGGGATGGGTAGGTTTAAAAAGTTGGTTGAGTTTGAAAAGGCAATAGAGAAGTTCATGGCCGATTATAGGATACCCAGTAACGTAGGTTTAAGATACTGTGAAGAAGGGAAGTGGCACTTTAGGAGGCAAGAGGGGGAAGTAGTGATTCCCATAATCGCCTTTCTAGAAGGTGGTATGGGAATCCCTATGGGGCCGGTGATGAGGGATTACCTTAGGCATTTCCGATTAGTTCCCACCCAGTGCGCCACCAACGTGTTTAGGATCCTGGGTTGTGTGGACGCTTTAAATGAGAAAATAGGGTTGAGGTTAACCCACCACGATGTAAACTGGTGCTACAACCTCCAACACCTGAAGGGTAAGTCCTATTATATGAAGACGAGGGACGATAAGGTTCGGCTTATTCAGTGCCTCCCCGAGTCCAACAAGGGGTTGAATAAGAACTTTCTCATCGTGTCTAGGGAGTGGCACGACGGCCTTCACTGTCCGACAAATGAGGGGGTACCAGGTGGGGTATTCAGAGTAGGAGAGGATTGATCTTTTGTGTTATCACAATTTGCATTGTTCGGTTGCTAATATGAATGTGCTTTCTTTTTGCAGATCCACACGCCTTTGAACGACACTTTCATTTGGTCAATCAAGAAGATTTGGAAACCATCCTTAGGGCGAGATCTTTGTGAACGAGGCCGACAACCAAGTCAGAGCCGCTCACAAGATCCTCGGGTACGATCCCCTCTAGAAGTCATTTTTAGCTCCCAAGTACGTGATCAGAGCCAAAGATCCTCGGCTTCACAAGATCACTGTAGCAGAACACGGGTTCCTGCTTCCTGAAGGATCTCCCATCCCAGTAGGTGTTCCGTTGGCAGGCCCTTCTTCATCCCATCAGGCTGCAGAGGTCGAGGGAGAAAGAGTGGAGAGAGAAGAAGAAGTTGCTAATTTGGGTCCGTTCGAGGACGAATTTGGTGTTTTCGACCAAGTCAATCCATCCGAGGATCCCTCTGGTGACTTGGGCGACCCCAAATTGACCGAAGCAGATCTCCTATCAGTAAGGATTTCTTCCTAGGCCGAGATGGGTTTCAAGAGAAGACCCCAAACCAGCCTGCTTGACTTAATTGAGGGCCAGCCGGGGAAGCCACAACCCAAGCTTCCTCCTCCTTCACCCAAGCTCCAGCCTGTCTAGACCAGGTCATCTTCCACGCAGCCAACTCCACCTCCTCGGCCAGAGCCCGCCGACCCAAAGAGGAAGAGGGTTTCCAAAGACAAAAAGCCAATGGATGGGGGGAGATCTCGCTCTTCTCAGGAGGAAGATGAGGCCCAACGAGCTTCAAAGCAACTAAAAATCGGGCACTAGGGCCAAGAGAGAGAGATCGCTGCGCAGTCCGAGCCATAGGCTTGGCTCCTCGCCCCGATGCTCCATGGGGAGCCTTTGATGGATAACGTCTCCCTTAAGGACTTTCGAGGGGGCGAAGGCACCTACGTGGCCGATGCACTGGAAAGGGCCCTGTTACTCCCCAGCGATATGGCCAAGTTGGGGAATTTGAGGAAGCAGGAGGTCTTCCTCAACCTCAAGAGATATTTGGGCATGGTAAGACATCTAACCCTTGTGACTCTGCTGATTTTTGTTCTCTGGTTTCTAACTTATCGTGTGCTTGTTTCGATTGGCAGGCTGTCCAGGCCACTTACAAGCTGGAAGAGGCAGCCCATGAGCAGAGCAGGGCCCTAGATCTCGAGCGTGACAAGCGTGTGGATGCTATAAGGACCCTCAAAAACTTCGAGGCCGATCTCCAGAAAGCGAGGGAAGACCTAAAGGAGATGACGAGGGCCAGGGATAGTGTCGAAGCAGGCCTGCCTGGCGCTCAGAAACAGGCCGAGGACCAGACAAGGCATCTACGTGAGGCTGAGGATCAGTTGAAAATTGCCAAGGAGCAAATCGTTGATCTGAAGAAGAAGTTGGCCGAGGCAGAGGGGGCCAAGAAGGTTGTGAATTTTGCTAGGGATGAGGCCTTGAGGGCTAAAGCAGAGGCAGAGTTCGCGAGGGCAGAGGCGGAAAGCTCTAAGGAGCAAGCCGAGGAGGAGGCTTTTGCCTTAGGGGTGGCCGAGACCCAGGCTGATCTCAAGGCTCAAGTACGTGGGGTATGCAGACTCTACTGTTCCTAGACTTGGAATGAGGCCCTTAAACAAGCTGGGGTTGAGGCTTCATCTGATCTGTGGAAGGTGGAGAATGTATACTTCCCTCTTGCCATTCGAGAGTAAGGCCCTCCTAGCTCTGAGGCTGGTACTTCTCTCGAGGTGGTTGAGGCAGGCCATCCTGACGCTACCCTTGCTTTAACTACTCCAGATGAGCCTGCCAAGGGAGCTGAGCCTCCCGGGGTGACTAAAATAGACAAAGGCCCTAACCAAGAAGCACCATAGAAGGCTGTAAAGTCCTCAGCTGATGCGCAGGCCCCCCATGCCGAGGAGATAGCTCTCCGCGTGGTGCCTCTATAGGCTGTTCCCCCAGATGAAAGCTCCAAGGACCCTGAGGTCGCTTCAGACCAGCATCCCAAGGGGGGAAGAAGATTAAGTTGAAAAAATAGGCTGCCACTGTTGTGCTTTTGCCTTATATTTGTTTTTTTTTTTTTTTTTTATAGATATTTGAACTGTTGTAATGGAACATTTGGAATGAATGTATGTGATTCCCTTTTCATATGTTAATTGTTGCTATGATGGGTTTTGTTGTTTATATAACTTGTGCTTTGATTAATAGCTAAACAGTCTCAACAGTGTGACTTGTTTTCCGTTTTTGAAACAGCAGCCAAAAAATGTAAGGTCCATAATAATAATTTCTACTTAGACTTTGATTAAAAATTAAGCCACTTCATTACTACGACTTGCTTTTGTTGAATAGACTATAAAAGGCAATAACCTTATAACATGAATCCTATGCCTTATGAATTGGTTATCATAACGGGTAAAAAATGCTAAGCACGCAGCACTTATAAGGATAAACCTTTAGATCCTAAGATCAAATGCCACAGCACAATGTGCAAAGGTACCCATAGGAATGCTCTAAAAGTTTGCTGACCTCAAGGAAACGGTTAGCTATTGACTATACATGGGAGTTAAGTTCAATGTACCTCAAAGTGCTTTAAGTGATGCTCATGGGCTTGTGTTTGTTTACATCTTTATCGAATGAGGACAGGGCAAGTGGTCTAAGGTGCACACTCCACTTTAGCCGTATTTTGTAACTCGGATGAATGCTCAAGCTCGTTAATTTCCTCAAAGGTTGTGGTCCGAGGAGTCACTCAACACCTGGAATCTGCTTAACGCTTAGGCCTTTGTTGAAAATAGTTAGTTTCCCCATAAGCTTGAGTCTGAGGACCATGCAAGACCTTAGTTCTGTCTAGTACTTATATTTTTCTTGAAGTAGCTAGTTTCCTCATAGGTTTGAGTCCGAGGACCATGCAAGACCTTGGTTCTGTCTAGTACTTATATATTTTTTGAAGTAGCTAGTTTCCCCATAGGCTTGAGTCTGAGGACCATGCAAGACCTTGGTTCTGACTAGTACTTATATTTTTCTTGAAGTAGCTAGTTTCCCCATAGGTTTGAGTCCGAGGACCATGTAAGACCTTGGTTCTGTCTAGTACTTATATTTTTTTTGAAGTAGCTAGTTTTTCCATAGGTTTGAGTCTGAGGACCATGCAAGACCTTGGTTCTGTCTAGTATTTATATTTTTCTTGAAGTAGCTAGTTTTTCCATACGCTTGAGTTCGAAGACCATGCAAGACCTTGGTTCTGTCTAGTATTTAGATTGTTACCAAAATGCAAGACATATAATCATAATAGACTTAAAATTTGAAATACAGAAATGCTTTCATTAATAATAATACATTCTCAGGTTATTTACATTCCATGGACGGGGTACAGCTTTTTCGTCTAAGTCCTTTAAGTAGTATGCACCTATCCCTGCTACTGAGGTAATTCGGTATGGTCCTTCCCAATTGGGTCCCAGCTTTCCAAAGGATGGGTTCTTGGCAGCACCTACAATTTTCCTCAGCACTAAGTCCCCTGGTGCTAGTGCTCTCAGCTTCACATTGGCATCATATCCTTGCTTGAGCTTCTGGTGGTAATAGGCCAACTGAATCATTGCCTTTTCTCTTCGTTCATCGATCATATCTAGGCTCTTCCCTAGTAGTTCGTCATTACTGCTTGGAATAAAGGAGCTCGTCCTCAGCGTTGGGAAGTTTGCCTCTAGAGGGATAACAACCTCAGCACCATAGGTCATGGCAAAAGGTGTCTCCCCTATTGACCATCGTGGCGTAGTTCGATAGGTCCACAAAATGTGTGGTAGCTCTTCTACCCATCTTCTCTTGGCGTCGTCTAGTCTCTTCTTAAGCCCATTGACTATGACCTTGTTAACAGCCTCGGCCTATCCATTTTCCTGAGGATAAGCTGGAGTTGAGTACCTATTGGTGATCCCTAGTTCGCAACAGTATCTTCTGAAGGCTTTACTGTCAAATTGGAGTCCATTATCTGAAATGAGGGTGTGGGGAACCCCAAATCGTGTAACAATGTTCCTCAAGATGAACTTCTTAGCATCCATATCTCTGATGTTGGCCAATGGCTCAGCTTCGACTCATTTGGTGAAATAATCTATGCCGACCAGCAAATATCTCTTATTTCCTACTGTCTTGGGTAAAGGGCTTACAATATCCAGGCCCCATTGGGCAAATAGCCATGGACTAGACAGAGGGTTGAGGACCCTTCTTGGCTGATGAATATTTAGGGCAAACCTTTGGCACTGGTCACATTTCTTAACATATTCTAGAGCTTCCTTTTGCATCCCCGGCCACCAGTATCCCTAGGTAATGGCTCGGTGCGACAGAGATCTTCCTCCTGTGTGGCTCCCACAGATCCCTTCATGCAGTTCTTCAAGCAGTAATTCTGACTCTTCAGGGTGAATGCACAATAAATATGGCCCAGAATGGAAGCGCTTATACAATTTGTGGTCCTCGGACAACCAGAATCAAAGATTTTTTCTTCGTATTTTCTCAGCCTCTGACTTCTCCTCGGGCAAAATATCATCTTTGAGGAATCTCACTATAGGATCCATCCAGCTAGGACCCATTCTAACTTGGTCGACGTGAATCATGCCTTCTGTGACCTCGTTTGCCCTATCCAGATGCTCGACAAGAATAATCCGAGGTAGGCCCCCTACCGAGGAAGTAGTAAGCGTGGCCAATGAATCAACATAGGTGTTTCCACTTCTGGAGACGTGTGACAAGCTGAAAAGATCGAAGTCTAACTGCACGCGTTTGACCTGGCTTAAGTACTCTTGCATCCTCGCATCTCTAGCTTCCAACTCTCCCTTTACCTGGCGCACTCCTAATCTCGAGTCCGAGAACATCTCTATTGCTTTTCCTCCCATTTTTTGCACCATGGCCATTCCTTGTAACAAGGCCTCATACTCGGCTTCATTATTTGTGGTCGAGAACCCAAGTCTCAGGGACTTCTCTATGATAGTCTTTTCAGGAGATACTAGGACTAGCCCCACTCCGGACCCCCTTTGATTTGCTGCGCCATTGACGTACACCTTCCAATATGGGGGTCCGGGTGTAGAGATTACCCTAACGGATTTTCCATCCACATTTCACTTCTCTGCCGCTGTTTCTACAGGTGGTTCAGCAAACTTGGCCACCAAGTCAGCCAAGACCTGACCCTTTATGGAGGTCCGAGGCATGTACTTGATGTCAAAAGCTCCAAGAATTGTGTTCCATATGACAATCCTTCCAGTGTAATCAGCAGTCCGAAGTACAGACTTCAAGGGTAGTTGGGTTAGTACGACCACTGTGTAGGCTTGGAAGTAATGGGGAAGCTTTCGCATGGCATGGACCACAGCTAGTATGACTTTTTCCAAGGGTAAGTATCTGACCTCAGCTTCATGTAGTGACTTGCTCACATAATAGACTGGCTTTTGAAGGCCATTGTCATCCTGTATTAGCATCAAGCTCATAGCATGAGAGGTCACATCAATATATGCGTATAGGACTTCATCGTCCTCAGGACTGGACATGATAGGTGGCCGGGATAGGTACTCCTTAAGTTGCTGGAAGGCCACAATACAGTCCTCGGACCACTCAAATCCTTTCCACTTGTTGATCAAAAGATAGAATGGTCTGCATCTATCTGCCAACCTAGAAATGAATCGGTTCAAGGCTGCGATCATTCCAGTAAGCTTTTGGACCTCCTTGGCGTTTCGTGATGGTTTTAAATCATTAATAGTCTTGATTTGGTCAGGGTTAACCTCAATTCTCCTGTGTGTAACCATGTAGCCTAAAAACTTGCCTGATCCCACACCAAATGAGCATTTGGAAGCATTTAGGCGCAACTTGTGCTTCCTTAAGACATCAAAGGTGCTGCCGAGGTCTCTTAAATGCTCAGATACCACTTTACTCTTCACTACCATATCATCAACATAGATTTCGATGCTCTTGCCCAACTGTGACTCGAACATCTTCGTCATCATCCTTTGATAAGTGGACCCTGCGTTTTTCAGGCCAAACGGCATTACTTTGTAGTGGTAGTTCCCCACAGGTGTCACGAAGGCTGTTTTCTCCTGATCCTTCAGGGCTAGTGGTATCTGATGATAGCCTTGAAAGGTATCTAAGAAGCTCATCCGAGGATAGCCCGCGGTTGCATCCACCAGCTGGTCTATCCGAGGCATGGAGAACGGGTCTTTCAGGCATGCTTTATTTAGGTCCGTGAAGTCCACACAAACCCGCCATTTTTACTTTTCTTCTTGACCACCACGGTGTTGGCCAACCATTTGGGGTAAAAAACCTCTTTGATAGCCCCTGCAAGCTTAAGCTTCTTCACCTCGTCCCTAATCACATCAGCGTGCTCTCTTGATGGGCGTCGAGGTGGCTGCTTCTTGGGAGTGATGGACGGGTTAACATTGAGATGGTGACAAATGAAGGCCGGATCAATCCCCGGGGCATCACAAGCGTCCCATGCAAATACGTTAATATTTCTTTTGAGAAACTCAACCAAATCATCCTTCTCCTGAAGAGGTAGTTGAACCCCGACCTGAAAGAACTTCTCTGGGTCACCACCAATGACCACCTTCTCTAAATCTTCACATTTCGCCTCATCGGCAGTTGTATCAAGAGGCGACACCAGGGCCTTTGATTGCTATAAATTCTTTTCAGCAGAGGCCGAGGACTTCGCGTCGATCCGATGTGAAATGGCAGCCACCATACATTGCCTTGCCGTGGATTGGCAACCACAAATTTCAATAACCTGGTCCCTTGACGGGAATTTCACCTTCTAATGCAAGGAGGAGGCAGCAGCCCCCAAGGTATGGAGCTAGGGCCTACCGACAATGGCTGTATATGGAGAGTAGGTGTCCACCACGATAAGGTTCACCTCCACTATCTCTGGGCCGGTCTAGATGGGTAGCCTGATCATGCCCTTTGGAATAACGAGCTTCCCATCGAAGTTCATCAAAGGAGAGCTATAAGGTATCAAATTTTTTGATTTTAACCTCAGCCCCTTGCAGAGGTCGGGGTACATAACCTCAGCCCTACTGCCATTATCCGACATCACTCTTTTCACATAGTAGTCTCCGATTCTAAGAGTGATCATCAGCGCATCGTCGTGGGGCTGGGTGGTTCCAGCCTTATCTTCTTCTGAAAAACTTAGGATTGGGTGAAACTTCATTCTGGCCCTCTTCAGCTCTAGTCGGGACTCCTCGGCAAGCAACCAAGCCATAGATAACACTCGCAAAGGGCGTGAGCCTATTCTTCCTAGTGCAACCAAGATTACGTTGATCATCCCTACAGGTGGCCCTAGGGCAGTATCTCTCTGGGGCTCCTGATGGGTCTGGCCCTGATGACCGCTGGAATGATGCAGGAGGTGTTTCAGCTTTCCTTCTCGGACTAGCTGGTCCAGATAGTTCCAGAGGTTCCTGCAGTTCTCCATAGTATGTCCGTGGTCCTGGTGGTATTGGCAATAAAAGTTCTGATTGCGCTTCGTGGATTCTCCCGCCATCCTATTCGGCCACTTAAAGTATGACTCGTTCTTGATTCTCTCTAACACCCGATGTACTAGTTCTCGGAATACGGCATTGACGGTTTGTGTGTTGGTTGTTCCGGGTTGCCCTACGAAATCTCTCCTCGGGCGGTTGTTATTATATCAATCCGACCTGAAACCCCTCATTCCCTGAGGGGTAACCTTCCCTTTTCCCCTGCCTTGCAGCTGGTCTTCCTCTACTCGCTTATACTTATCGATCCGATCCATCAGTTGGCGCACACTGGTGGCAGGCTTGCCAGTCAGAGACTTTCTCAAGCCGTGCTCGGCTGGGAGACTGTTTTTGAAGGTGCTAATGGCGACGTCATCAAAATTGTCGTCCATCTCATTATACATCTCCCAATATCTATCCGAGTAGGCCTTTAGGGTTTCTCCATCATGCATGGATAAAGACAATAACGCGCTCAAGGGCCGAGGAGCTCTGCTGTTTGTAACGAAACGAGAGTCGAAAGCTTGGGTTAACTTCCTATACGAATCTATGGAATTCGTCTTTAAGCCATTGAACCATCTCATCGCCACCGGTCCTAAGCTGGATGGGAAAACCTTGCACATCAGCGCCTCGTTTTTGGAATGGACAGCCATCCTTTGGTTAAACTGGCTCACATGCTCCACGGGACCTGTTTTGCCGTTATAAATGGTAAAGGTTGGCTGTTGGAATCGCCGAGGAAGCGTAGCCCCTTCTATTTGGCGTGTGAAAGGTGACTTGGAGAGTTGATCCAGTGCCCTGCTCATGACATCGTTTCCCAAGCTCCTAGGAGATGGGCTTTTACGTTTACGCCTGCGGTAGTACTCGTCTTCGTGAGAGAAAGTCTCGCTTGGAGGGGTTCGCGATCTTTGTCTATAGTCATCACCGCCCTCATCACTGGAGGGCACGTCAGGGCTAGAATGAGACCGCCTCCGTTGTGCATGGTGTAGCTTCCTCTTCAAATCTTCTATCTCTCGTTGCATGGCCTGATTATCATTCTGTTTCTGGGATACGTGGCTCCTAACTTCTTCTTGTTGCATGGCCCAATTGTTATTTTGTCTCTGGAGCACGTGACTGCCCACACGAGAATGACTTCTGCTGGTTTGGGTAGTGTGCACACTTCCCTCTCGAAACCTTCCATTCTCCTCATTTCGGTCACGCTCAGGGTTGAGAAAGTTACCTTGTTGTTGGGATCCAACTGGTTCAGGTTGATAGGAGCCTGCTTGATGAGGGCCTGATCTTACCATGCTTGATTGTTGCCCTTACTAACACACAAGTTCTCCCCACAAACGGCGTCAATTGTAGGGACTGGATTTGAGCACTTCTTCTACTGGATGAGTGGACTCATACCCAACTAGCCCAATACAATGAATTTGTAAAGAATGGGTTGAAGAACTAGGCCTTAATGAGGGTTACAACAACTAGACATAGTTATGAGTAGACCGAATAACCAGGACGTGGACTAAAGTGTGAAAATTTGTCCTCGGCCCTCCTCTGAGGGGCTTGCTATTCTTATTATTTCTTCAGTGTCTGGTTACAAGGGTTTCGAAGACAATACAAATTGTTGCTGTGTTTTCTGTTTCTAACTTCCTCTCTTTTTTCCTGGAGGATTCCTTACATTATATACCCCCTTCCAGTTGATCTTGGCCTTCCATTTGTTTATCATGCAGGTCACTACTTGAGTATTTGTCCCATCAGCCACCTTACCAAACCTCCTGTGAGTTGCAGCAACCAAGGCAGCCCTGTTCAGGGGTCACTTCCTCATTAATGCGGCCAGGACGTTAGTTGTGGGTATTTAATGCAGAGGTGACAGTTTCTCCTTGAATTACTCCTCTACCGTGCTCCCATGGTTGACCCATTGTACCTGTCCTTCTCCTTGGGATGCTCTGGGAGGCTGTCTTTGATGTCATGCCACTTTTCCCTTCTGTAATCTCAGTTGGCCAAGGACAGGATCATCCTCAGCGATGTTTCAGGGCATTTTGGACTTGCTTCTTTCGTCCTCGGGTATTTCTTCCTCCTCGGTGTGGGCCTTGGGTTTAGTATAAAGTAGGCCGCGGTTGCCAAATTCTTTGATCCCATACCATGTTATCAATCAATTATTTAAATTCAAGTTTTTATAGTTTAAAATATTGCATAAAATATGAGTTTATGGATCGAATAGTAAATAACATCTGATTGGTATTAAAATTGGCATACATGTTAAAAACATATAGAAATATGTAATCAAACGGTAAGATTTTCAAAATATGAATTCAATAACATGTTATTGAGTGGTGTAACATTGCTTAGAGTTACACTAAGTGTAACTTGAACCCAACCCATATATATATATATATATATATATATATAATCGATAAACTTTTACTTAAGGTTGATTAGTCAATATAATCAATTAAAAATGAGTTCTTAAAATTAAATACAAAAAATTAATTAGTAACTTTGTATTTTAAAAGGCAAAAATAACATATTTTAAATAAACATTTATAACATTTAAAGTTAAATAAATATTATTTATTGCGATCCTGTGAGATGAGTATTGAGAAGTGAGGAGTGCACTAATTATCAAGAATATGAGTACAATGCAAAAGCTACAATCGAAAAATTAAAGGGCCACCTGAGCCAAAGCACAAATTGTCAAGAGAATCTTTTCAATTCCGCCCAAACAAAATATAAAATTAAACATATAGGAAGAGTTTGAAAAGTTTATTTCCAAACTAATTTGAAAAGAAACATATTTCCTATAAGAATGGACAGATTTTAGGAACTCAATCACTTCTTTTTTTCCTTTTTTTTTTTTTTAGAAACTCAATCACATGGTAACACTATGTTTCATAAGAAAATTGAAAGAAAGGGAAAATTTTAAAAGTTTACTTCTAAATTTTAGTATGTTTTGAAATGAGGGAGAGGAAAGGGGATTGAGTATTAACGTATTCAAGTTTCAGTGGATTATTTTGTTAGTAAGCTTGAATTTAAGGCTGTTGAGGATTTTTTTTTTTAGCTAAATTTTTGAAAGACCAAAAGGCCGAGGTGTTTCGGTTTTGCACACGACTCCACACGAGCAAGGCTCACCATCAGGGCCCAATTTTGCACCACACGAGGCCCTAAGTGTTTACCAATCAAAAAGTTGATATTTGGAATAAATCCAACACCAGTGGAAGGCAACCCAACAAAACTAACGAGTCCATGGGCTTTTCTTGGGTACAAACAATCCCATAGGTTTGACTAATGAGGTTAACACACGAGAAATTATTGTATGAGTCGAGGGTGCAAGGTACCTACTCCACAGACACAATTGGTATGATTTGGAAGGATGGGGTGCAGTGCAAATGCATAGCCAATTTCACTGCATTTTGGGTGTCAACTTATGATTAGATTTCAACACTTACAAATAACACCACCACCATAAATTACTTGCTGAAGAAAAAAAAAATTGCATCTCGGGGGGGAGGGGGGGTGGGGGGAAGAAAAAAAAAATTATGGGAAATTGCACTTTACCCACCTGTGGTTTGGCCCGTTTTAAAAATGCCTACCCGTGGTTTGAATTTTGTCACTTAACCCACCTGAGGTGGCCTCCGTTAGACCCCCGTTACCCACCTCTGCTCTTTCCGTTAGAAAATCCCCTTTACTATATAAGCCAAAATTAAAACCCAATTGAAAACCTTAAAAAAATAAATAAATAAATAAAACCCAATTTGACCTCTCTACCCACTCACAATCCCCGACCTGATCCCTCGCCATCTCCACTGTCTCCGATTCCCAAACCCTCATCTACATCGGAACTCTCGTCGGAACCCTAATTCTCCTCCAATCCTCTCCCAAAACCACCTCCTTTTTGCAAGCCATTACGATCGCCGACGGTTCCCCGATCGATCGCATTATCGTCCTCTCCGAGATCGCAAAGCTTCTCGTTCTTTCCGATGGATCTATGTTCTTGCTCGATTCGCTTCTATCACAGCCCGCCAAGAAGCTCGCTTCCTTCAAAGAAGTCTCCGCGATTACCAGGCAATTTCGTAGCACTGGTAATCAAACCGAGAGTACGGATTTCATCGACAGCACTGCTGCTTCTTCTTCTTCTTCTTCTTCGGAGTACGCGAGCGCGAGTCAACGGCTTTTACAGAGGTTGAGTGGTGGAATCAGATCAAACGGTTTGAAAATCAAAGAATCCGAACAACAACAACAACAGCAGTAACAGAGTGAAGCTAATAATTTAGGTCATTTCATTAAGATCTGGGTTCGCTGCTGGATATGCAAGATCTGGGTTCTATGTTTTTTTGGGTTTAGGTATTTTATTGTATTTATTCATTATTCATTCATTCACAGTATGTGATGTTTTATCATGGTATTAAACCCAAAAAATTTGAACCTAGCAATTTGAACAGATTGCTGGGTTTTTTTTTGGCAGATTTTTTTTTTAAACTTGCAAATCTGGGTTTTTTTTAGAGAACCCAGCAAAAGAAAGGGGGTTAGAGTTTTATTTTGTGATTGTTCTATAAAGAATTAAGTAGTCAATTTTTGGATTTGGCAGTAAAAGGCTAGCGAATCTGTGGGTGTATGTTCACATGGATTTGTGGCTGTGTTTGTGACTTTAGGAGTATTGGTTTTCTTGTCATTGTAAAAATATGTTTGGCAATTGCAGTGGGCATTGGGTAAGAACATTAAATGCACATTTCTGGGTTTTTTTTTTTTTTTTTTTTTAATGTGAACATTTCTGGGTTTTGATTGTAAAGAAGAAGAAGAAGAAGGAGAGAAAAGAGGAGAGAGACATAAAACATAATGAAAAAGACACATTTACCCCTATTTTTAACGGTGAAAAGGGAGAGGTGAGTAACGGAGGTCACCTCAGGTGGGTTAAGTGACAAATTTTAAACAACGGGTGGGCACTGTTAAAACGGGCCAAACCACAAGTGGGTTAACTGCAGTTTCCCCAAAAAATTAAGTGCACCAATCATAATTTGACACTTGAACATATTGCAAATTTGGTTGTGTTTCTAGACTTACTCGTGCAACAATGAAGGACAACTGGCTAATTAAGGTTTATAGTGTTGGTGTGTATTGCCCCTTACTGAAAATTAAAAAATCAATTGCACTCAGCTTTTGGTTTGACAAAAAGGTCAAGTTTTCAATTTCGAGGACCTTGGTGGAGCAAGAAGAGATGAGGATGGTTGGGGACTCAAAGTCACCCTAAGAGCAGCTCAACCATTAGGCCATTTAGGCAATGGCCTAAGGCCCTAAATTGGAGAAGGCCCCTCTAGAATATATTTTATCTATTTGTCTTATAGTATTGCACAAAAATAATAATAAAAAGTAAGGTCTCTACACTTTTAAAGAAAAAAAATTTTCTATTGGTCAGTATAATGTCTTGTCTATCTTTCTTACGATGTAACAATTTTAATTAAGACCCAAACTTTTAATAAATGATATTTAAAAAAAAAAATATTATACTCTTTTCGAATGTTAAATATTTTAATAACACATTTTACCATGTTTGAGGCAGTTTAAAAGTGTAAAAATTTTCAATCTTTCAAAAATTCTAATCTTCATTTATCTCTTTGTCAAAATTAAGATTAGGGGAAACTGCAGTTAACCCACCTGTGGTTTGGCCCGTTTTAACAGTGCCCACCCGTGGTTTGAAATTTGTCACTTAACCCACCTGAGGTGACCTCCGTTAGACCCCCGTTACCCACCTCTCCCTTTTCACCGTTAAAAATAGGGGTAAATGTGTCTTTTTTATTATGTTTTATGTCTCTCTCCTCTTTTCTCTCCTTCTTCTTTTTCTTCTTCACAATCAAAACCCAGAAATGTTCACATCAAAAAAAAAAAAACCCAGATCTGAAGCAACCAAAGCAACCAAAGCCTTGGTTCTCAGTGAGGACACGAAGAAGATGGGTTCGGAGCTGATTTTCAGAGGACAAGAGAGCCAACCCGTGTCGGACACGTACACACCGAAGCAACCAAAGCCTTGTGTAGACGACTAAATTTCTCGGTTCGAAATAAGTCAAACAAGTAAAATAGTGTCACAAGTGCGAATTTGTATTGATGATTGTGGTATAATTCTCTGTTGATTACAAAAGAGTTATCCTCTGATTCGATCTCCTTGAAAGACTTGTTGATTGGAATTGTAATAATGTAATTTTGATTTGAACACAAAATATCCTTCAATTTGGTTGACGGATGGATCGAAGATTGTTGAAACAGAATTACAATGAATCTCTGGCTATGAGCTTATTAGAAATCCTTTGTTCTTCACGTTCTTCGCGTTCTTCGTGTGTTCTTCGTGTTCTTGGTGTGTTCTTCGTATTTTGTGGTGGAAGTTCTTCGGTGCTTTAGAGGCTTGAATCCGTAGAGCTTCACTGATTTATGGTTTGTGAGGTTTCTAGAGGCTTTTGAGCTTGATTCCAGTGAACTTTGATATGTAGGAATATGATTTGGATGATTCCTCTTTGAATGTTCTTCGTATTTGAAGGTTTGTGGTGGAAGTTCTTCGGTGCTTTAGAGGCTTGAATCCGTAGAGCTTCGTTGATTTATGGTTTGTTGATGTTTTCGGACACCTTAGGCTTGATTCCCGCAGACTTTTGGATCTAGGCGGATGATTTTGATGATTTCTCTTCGAATGTTCTTCTTATTCGAAGGTTGAAGTTCTTGAAGTTCTTGGAGGCTTTAGAGCTTGGTTCCGGCAGAGCTTCTGGACTTCTGAATCTTTTCTGATGCTGCTTATGCTTCAGATGGCTTGGTGTCCTCCTAAATGTCTCAGGAAGGCTTCTATTTATAGGAGTTTTGGGGTGGATGAGCGACACGTGGCGGAGTCTGATTGGTGACACATGTCACAGTCTGATTGGTCTGCTTATGTCATCGCTTACACGTGCGAGGTTGCTTGGGTCATCGCTTACACGTGCGAGGTTGCTTGGGTCATCGCTTACACGTGCGAGGTTGCTTATGTCATCGCTTGCACGAGCCGATGCATGATTGGTTCTTTCATGACACTTGGCAAATTTCTGTTGGCTTCTGAATAGCAACAGTAAAACCTAGCAGCAGTATGTGGCACTTTGTAATTGGCTGTATTTTGTGGTCTTGGTAGTGTGACGTGTCAGCTTGTGATAGGTCGGGAATTTTCCCTCTCTACAAATGCCCCCTCGAGACTCGTTCACGCACACAGTTTTAGAGTGTGGTGTGAGAATGAGTTTCGAAAACAGATTTTTACACATGATTCTTCAAATGAAGTAATTGAAGGTGGTGGAGCTTTCAGCAGGATGAAATAATTTCCAAGGAGTAGACCCACCCATATGAGAGGTTTTGTTGAGACCGAAAAGAGATCTGCGAGTATTTGAATGTACCTGCATGACCAAGCCTTCTCAGCAGAGGTTAAGTTGAAGTAACTTCAGAATAGTGTTTTCGGATCGTTGGCGGCGATCACAGGGTGTAGAAGACGGGGATGAAGCAAAGTGAATGGGTGAAACACACGCCACCATGGCGCTGGCCCTGTACGTCGGGGATCCTCTGGTGTAGATGTTTCTAGGAAGTACAACGTTGGATCCGGGACTGACTGCATGCTGAATGAGGTCCGGCGGTAAGTCATTGAATGTGCGTGTGTAATGGGACCAAACCGACAGACGTTAAGTTGAAGTAATTTCAGAAGAGTACCTTCTAAAATACTTCAAGCTAGATTTAAGTTGGAGTAATTTCAGAAAATGTGTTTTGAGGTACCAGCAACGATGACCTTTGAGTCCCATAGTGGTGGGGACATGGAATAAGGCTCTGGTAACCATTTACCAGCCCCAAAGGCAGAACTCTGATGAGCTGGTGCCTTGAAGGTTGTCTCAAATGTTGGGTGAAAGACAATTTGTAGGATACCCCAACACTTTTTACCATCTTCACTTACTGCTTCTTGTTGGAAAAACACAGAAAAA